>JAVFHW010066512.1:0-30899 GCA_032159205.1 Eurystomus glaucurus suahelicus | reverse complement strand
ACCAACAGAAGCCTCACAACCTCCTTTTAAGTTGTTGTACAGAGCAGTGAGGTCTCTCAACCTTCTTTCCTCTAATCTAAACAATCCCAGTTCCCTCAGGTGTTCCTCATAAGACAGGTTCTCCAGACACCTCACCAGCTTTGCAGCCCTTATCTGCATCTGCTCCAGCACTTCAATCTCCTTCTTATACTTTGATGCCCAAAACTGGACACAGTACTCAAGCTGTTGTCTCATGAGTGCATTGGACTTGATGACCCTGGAGGTCCTTTCCAACCATAATGATTCTGTGATTCTGTTAGTACAGGGGCACAATCACCTCCTTACTCCTGCTGGTCACACCATTTCTGATACAGGCTAGGATGCTGTTGGTCTTCTTGGCCACCTGGGCACACTGCTGGCTCATGTTCAGCCAGCTGTCCACCAGCACCCTCAGGTCCTTTTCTACCAGGCAGTTTACCAGCCACACTTACCACTGCTGGGGGTTGTTATGACCTGGCACTTGACTTTGTTAAAACTCATACAATTGGCCTCAGCCCCTCAACCCAGCCTGTCCAGATCCCTTTGCAGAGCCTTCCTACCCTCAAGCAGATCAAGGCTCCTGCTTAATTTCTTGTTATCTGCAAATTTACTGAGGGACCACTCAATCCCCTCATCCAGGTCATCAATAAAGATATTGTGATGCAGCCTGACATACAATTTGCCTTCTTGCTTGTGAGCACACATTGCCAGTTCATGTCCAACTTTTCATGCAACAATACTCTCAAGTCCTCCACATGACTGCTCTCAACCATATCATCCCTTAACCTGTGTTGATTAACCTGTCCCAACCCAGATGCAAGAGCTTGCTCTTGGCCTTGTTGAACCTCATGAGGTTCACATGGCCCCACTTCCTCAGCTTTCCCAGGTCCCTCTGGATGCCATCTCACCTCTCAGGTGTGTCAACCACACCATTTTAGCACTGTTGGAATATGCTTAATTCAAAATATTAAAACACTCAGTACAGCATTGGCTGTGTTAAGTTCTCCGTGAGAATGCTGCTCAGGGAAATACTGAACTCCTAGCTTGAGAACATGTAGTTCCTTGACTTCAGTGTGTGTTGAGGATATTGTAGAGACAAGCACAGCTGAAGATTGTGGAGTAAATATCTCTACAGAACCATAGAAAATTTAGATTTTATGAAAGATTATCCCAAGTATTTTAATGTTTCTAATAATGAAATGGCTAATCTTGCTGCATCTGCCAAATTACACAAATCTTAAGGGTCATAATGTCTAGAAAATTTGGGAACTATTCATCCCAGTAAGCTCTCTGTTACCTTACCTTCTACTCTTGATTTGTAAGTGTAAGTTTATTTGGTTTTAGTTTGTTTTTTAAGTGGCTTAAATTTATTTAAGCTATAACATGTCTGTTATAAATTACTATGTATAATATCAATCTACAAAAAGTTTTGCTTCTCTTTAGTGTTACATAGTTACGTAGGGAAAAATCTTGGAAATTGAAACAATAATTTAGATGGAAAAAAGACACTATTCAAGTATCCAGCTTTTGATACATTATTAAACATTTGAATATACTGATTTCAGTATATAGAAACTATAGATGACACCTCAAGATAGATGTCAAAGAAGTAGCAGTTGTGGACAGTGTTCTGAGAGGTAACACACACCTGAATCAGATATGCAAGCAGGGGAGTTGCAGGCATAGGTTGGGTAATTACTTTTTTAACCTAGTGATCTCTGTGCCACTGTTTTCTATATGTAAGCTATTATTTAAAATTAGGAAAAGGTTAACTATGATACTGCATTATAGTGTCTAACTTTATGAGGAAGTGGGTAAAAGAGAGGCTTAGTAGCTACTTTTTTGATATAGAGCATTGTGTTCAAAATTAAATACCCGATAAACCTTAAGAAGAGTATCTTTTGTGTTTTCACTAATAGCTGCTAAACAGACAATAACGGTAGGAAGTAACAACTATGCTGGTACAGATTAACAAACCACATGTGATTAATACTTTGTTTAGAAGGTTCCACATTGGTGAGTCCAGAGAATAGATTAATACTGATATCATGCTGTTTCTCTGATATGTAATGTTAGCTGAAATACCTAGTGCCCACAATGAACATCAGCATCAGACCACTCTGGTGAACAATCTAGAGCTAATGTATAGTATATATTTATCTAGGATTTCTGATTTTTATTATGTTGTAGGTTGTATTATAAAAGTACATAGCTGTGAGAGACTTGTTTGTATCACCAGTACTTACAAGGCTTGCATTTATTTCCAGAAAGACACTGTGAGGTGCATTTTAGCACCTGCATTTAATGTCTCAGAATGGCAGTCTTCAGCATACTTCAGTTATGTTCATGATACATGCATTGAATCTTTCAGCCTCTGTAGCACATTTCACTGTGAATTTGTCAATGAGCATGGCAAAACTGTTGAGAAACAATGGCAGAATTGCATAATTGAATCTTACACTTTGCTAAGAAACAAAAATCAAGTCCTTACATGTCTCACACTTCATCTCTTGCAAATATAATGACAATTGACCTAGAACACCCTAAAAATTTAATCCTTTTAAAACTACCAAGAAATTTTGTTTTCAGTGGCAAAATGATTAGGTCCTAAGCAATTTGTTGTTCTAGTGTCACTGAAAATAGCTATGGACAAGGAAAGAATATGAAAAAAAAATCAAAACATATTACTTCAAAATGTAAAAAAAAAAAAAATCATGTAGATAATGTAATTTAAATAGTTCAATAATATGTATGAACTTGTTACTTTTTTCTGCAAATGTATTTTCATTTGGGGATACAGAGACTTTTTATGTAATATTACAATGCCTTTCTTTACATTTCTAAATTCTTTTTCTGTGTTCTCCACAACAGAATTTATAACTAACTTATTAAGACCTAAGTGTATTTATGTCCATCAAAGATTAACTGAATATCTTTTCTTAGGTACATACCTTTGATGTGTACCTTTATAATTTTCATTTTCAATTTCAGGTAATTCTTACTCATAAAATATCTGCTAAAAGACTGACTCCCATAGTCATAATAAAAAAATTAAATACAAGCAACAAAGATATTTTCTTTGTTCCTGAAACTGAAGTTCATACCATACTTCTGTCAATTTTTTACTAGTTTATTAGAAATAACAATTTTATTAATTTTTTTTTGTTAAATTCTTTCTTTATGTGCTTCAGCGATGTATGAAAATGCTGATGTCATGTAAATATAAGGCATGTGTCATCAGTACTCTTTCCTCATACCCAGAATACTTGAAAGTAGAGGAGTTTAAGAGAAAGTGTATAGCAATCATGCACTGAAAAGCTGTAGAAGAAACCATAAATACAAACAGTGATTGTATGGATTTTGGTGGATTTGGGTTGTTCTCTCCCTAGATTTATTCACTTCACAGGCACAGTAGTCATGTATGTAGGGATCCATGTCAGAATTTAAACCTAATTTTTGAAAAGTTATATCATCAGTCCTTAAGAGGAAAATAAAAGAAAAATTGGAATTGTGATCAGAGTGTAGTCACTGTAACAGGACCTCAGTGTATGCATTTCATTAGATGTAATAACTGGTAATACCTTCCTATCCCACCTATCACCAGGGCTGATATGACCTAAGGGGATCCTGCTGTTACAGAAAGGGAATATTGAGATACAGACTTTGAATGTCTCTTGGTATCCTGAAGTATTTTCTTGACCTAGATTTAGATTAAATCCCTCCCAAGATTTCAGTTTTTCTTTGATCTACAGGTCTGCTTCAGTAAAATGAATTGTTCCATCTCATCTACAAACTCCTCATGATGCCCTCAAAAATTTACCACTACGAGGAATTTGAGCAGTTCTCTACTTTTGTATGGTATAAATAGTGTTAACCAGTAGCAGTACATAACTTCCAGCTGTTTCTGTTTTTTTCCATGTCATCCTTTTGTAGGTGTTCAGAGTTTTATGGCTGTCTTCAGATTTAGGGGAAAAAAGAAGACTGCAAGTTTAAATCCTGAGAGGAAGGTGGCAGCTCAGGAAGTTTTGATTATTTGACTTGTCATGAAAACAGACCATTTCACTTTCACTGTTGGTAGTAATGTCCAAATGTTTTCAGTAAAGTGGCAGCTTCTGCAATATGGATCAAAAATAAAGGTACTGTGATAGCGCAGTGATATTGCTTCAAGTATTTCTTTAGATCTGTAAGGTAAATTTCTATTTCTTAATGTTAAAGAAACTCCAACAAAACAAAGCCAAAACTTGTCAATCTAGCTTTTGTTTGTTTGTTTTGTTTTTGTGGTGGTGGTGGGGTTTTGTTTGTTTGTTTTTAATCAGAGAAACAATGCAGGCAAAATAAGAGCAGAGTAAGCCAGAAACTGCCTGTTGTCAAATATGTATCATCTCTACAGCTTCTATCAGAAAAACAGCCATTGCCTAGTACTATTATAAGTAGTACTAATACTTTACTTAGGTTTACTGGTTTTTTTGGAAACTCTTGAAGCCCTTAAAATCCTGGTTTTTTTTAAAAGCCATCAAAGACAAACACAAAAGGTTCACCATTGAACAGCACGTATATGGAACAACAGCAGTTCCATACAACTACCTCTTATCTAGGACATAAAAATACCTGTACGGAATTATCAGTCATTCTGGGAAAGAGCTAGGAATAGCAACTGGGCTCTTTGCTCCATTTCTTTCCCCAGATCCATAAAATAACTTTTGCCAAAGAGAATTAAGAACTATTAGAACTGTGAAGTCATGGGAAGTCATGTGTAAGTAGACTTTGAGTGAACTGAATACTTAGGAATGTGGCAGACAGGAGCATTACAATAGGAAATTTCCAAAATTCAGTGGCACTCCCAGGGAAGACTGGTCTCTGCAGATACTTGTATTTATTTTTTTACCTTTGAAACTACTTAGCTTTGAAGATGGATGGCACCAGGCAAATTCTGCCTCCAAGAGATCAGTACTATTACAATCCTTAAAATGAGTGGTGATTAAAGCAGTTTTTATAACAGTTGTAATATTTTATATGGTTGAAATATTTCTTTTCTGAACATAACGTTCCATCTGTTTTCTACTCTTCAAAAAAGCTGCCTAAACACATATGCAAAAATAATTGGTAAAATAAACAGTGTGAACAAAAAAAGAAAACAAAAAGCAACCTCAGGTGCAGAAAATTGATTTTAAGCCTCTTCCTATTTGTATAACAAATAAAGAAATCTGTCTATGCATACAGGTAATAAAACTAATGATTTTAAGGAAACATTGTTTGTGGATTTTAATCATAGTGAGACTCAGTAAAATGAAGTCTTTTGACTATTCAGATTTTACAGATGTGTTTAATACGTTTTTCATCTCTATTTGTCATTCAGGAGGTTGGTATTCCTACAAAAAACTTCAAGATACTATGTGTTTCTGTGGAGATTGTATCCACACAAGCTTTAATTAATGTCATTGATAAAGTAATTGATAATTTTAAAGCTAAAGATCTCAAATCTAATCTATGAGTGTGAAGAGCATTAAAATGCATAATCACTATAGTTGGATCATGGCTGAATAATGGCCTTTGGTGGTTTTTGATTAATTATTTTAGCAGTTAATCTTTTTGCCCAGCAACCAGACAGCAACTGTACATTCTGTACTTTGGTGAACCCAGTTGGTTCTTGAAGGCTTTTTGTGTTTTTCACTGTGAAATATGCTAGAAAATCTGCTGAGATCTTATATTTGAGTAATAGTTTGAAAGTGCAGTCAAAAGCCTTGTGAGTTTATTACTGGAGGTTTTGGTACCCTGTTTTTCTGAGTCACTGTACAGTTTGATGTAATAAAAACTAATTGTGTATACCTTGTTTGGATTTCTTTTAAAAAAAGTGAGTATATGTGTGAGTTAATTTACACTAACTTACTAAATGGGTTAGAAAGAACTTTACAGTGATCAAATTAAATTAAAAATTAGGATTCAATAAATCAATGCCTGAAAATTATCAACCTTCAAAATTAATAGAACAAGTTATCTAATGAAACTGTGAGGTCAGCACTAAAATAAACTATTTCTTATCAGTCTTAACTTTAGTAAAAGTAAAAAGCCAGCTCCCTTTTGAGCCAAATCTGTAGCTTGTGCTGTAAAATAAAGTGAATAAGATAGCTAGTGAAGAACAAAGTCCAATAGTCTCCATTAGATATGACATATTTCTGCGCTGCTACCCTTAGTCTAAAGCAGTTTCTTTATAGTGGAGAGAAATACTCTATGTCATGATTTGTATTTGATTCATATGAGGAAATGACTAAAACTGGTCAGATACTGAACTTTTGAAGTATGTATTTGTTTCCAACAAAAGGGAGCCTGCAGAGACTAGCAATGTGGATCCTATAGATATCTATAGTTATACAACATAAATACTATTCTTCAGTGCACATTTTGATCTTCAGCTCTTGCCAAATTGAATTGCTCTAATAAGTAATTATTGTGCCATTTTTAACATGAGGGGATTAAATGAAGAGGAAGCTACAGAGATCAAAAAAGAGTGAGTCTGTGAAAAGATAAGACACCCAGCACAATAAATTTCAAAGGACTTAATGGAGTAAATGAAAAAAACCTACCTACAAGCTTGCCCTTTCCAAAACCAGAATCTTGGAATCAAAGGTCTTAAAATATAAAAAAAGATCCTTCAGGAGGTAGAGGAGACTGCTCTGTTGGCTCACAGACAAGAACATACAGCCTTAAAGACCAGCTGAAGACTGGTACAAGTAACAGTAAAGATGTAATGACATAAATCGATTTAACACATCTTGTATTATTATACCAATGCTGATGATATTGAAGAAATAGTACAAATATGAACAGATCTCTGGGATAGGATGGTATTTGCCTAAGAATTCTAGCACAGGATTGAAACAACTTAATTGTTAACAAGGGCATGTAAAAGTTCCTTGGCACTTGAAAATTGTTAGACAGGAAGTGTGTTGCCAGTCTTCAGAAAGATAGTGCGAGGAGAGAGACCTATGGATCTGTATGCCTGACATCTATACTGGGCAAAGAACTGAATGTTATTGTGAAGGATCCAATTATTGGACATGCGATAAATATAACGTACCTGAAAATGAAAAAGTCTGCTTTAAAAATAAATTTCACTTTAGATTCCTTTTGAGTGTTTTGAAGGATCCAAGGAATATGTATGTAAGTTGCTGTAGACTACTTGGATTCCCAAAATGGCTCTACAAGGGATTTCAACATCCATGGGGTAAAAAGGAAGGTCTTATACGGGTAAATATTTCATAGCATAAAGGATAATCTTAGCAGCATGAGAAGCCACCACAGTAGTTCTGTGGGTATCTTTTCTGGTATCTTTTAACATATTAGTTCATGAAATTACCAGAAAAGAGGTTGACTGAGTGAGATGAGAAAGTTTGCTGATAGTACCAAGCTATTGAATGTAAAAAAGATGAGGAATAACTGTGAAGAATAACAGAAGAACCTTCCAAAATTGAGTGACTGGGCAATAATATGGCAGATGAAATTCAATGCCATCAAATATGAACTGAGGCATAACAGTGATGATAATAGTTTCACATATTACATGATGGGTTCAATGCATCATTGCTACTTTGAATTTGAGATAGATACTTCATGGAAACAACAGATCAAATATTGACAGCAGTGAGAGAAACAAGTGACACATTAGAAACAATTAGAAAATGAACAAAGAACACAAAGAACAAAGAATATTATTTATACTACTGCATAAATCCATGGTTTGCCACAGCTTGAAGATTATGTGAGGCGTTCTGGTTGCTTGTTTCCAAAAAGAATGTGTAAGAACCGGAAAAAAAAAAAATCAGAAAAAAACAACATGGCAAATCAAAAGTATGAACTACGTTTAGTATTGTAGATATGAGGACCCATCAGCTTAAAAAAAGATGACTAAAAGGGTTAGAAAAAATCTCCAAAGTCATGAACAACATAGAGTAGACTCTTCTGTTGCAACAGGCAGTGTTTGTTAAATGCAAAATATGTAGAAACTGGTTTTAAACAGAAGGATGTTGTTCATCATGCAATAGTGATAGATTTCAGGAAGTCTTCCTGTGTACATTGTGCAAATTGAACGTGCACATTGAACATGTGAGTGCAAAATGTTTACATATATTGGAGTAGAGGTGGAACAAGAACTTAGATGAGTGATTAATGGGAGCAGCCTAACACATAACGCTCAGGAAATCCCATGAACTGAAAATATTTGTGGAAGAACACTATGGGATAGCATCAGAAGTGTGCTATTTTTACTCTTTCCAAGACATACTTTTATGGCTCTTGCTAGACTGCCAACAGCGTGCTAGCTTG
Source organism: Eurystomus glaucurus suahelicus (assembly GCA_032159205.1). NCBI lineage: Eukaryota > Metazoa > Chordata > Aves > Coraciiformes > Coraciidae > Eurystomus > Eurystomus glaucurus. The sequence goes on along the minus strand of JAVFHW010066512.1, from coordinate 22,562 downwards.
TCCTGGTTTGGCCAGGACAGGGTTAATTTTAGTGGAGCCAGGTTATTCTATACCATGCTGACATCATGCCCCCGGGCCAGTTCTGGTGGGGGGGGGGGCAGTTCGCATTTGCCGTTTTCGGTGAGCTCGTCTGTTGTTGTTCTCTGGTATCAATCTTTTTTTTTATTGCACCTTTCTCACTGTTACCATTGGCTTTTTGTTAACTGTAAGTGCTTATTATATGTTGTTTTCTTATATATTAAACCTTCCTTATCTCAACTCAAAAAGGCACTTTTAATCTTTTTTTTTTTTCTTTCTCTGTCTGCGACCTGCGGCAGAGGGGAGGGAGCGGGGAGCGGTGCGGCCACGTGGCTCCGGCCACGCCGCAGCCGCAGCTCTTACTAAACCAACACATAGCTTCGCTCTTCATCCACTTTGGTCTGATTGAATATTATTGTTTTTGAAAATTCATAGAATAAAGTGTGCTCTATTATGAAGAACATTCTTTTGAGTCACTAAACATCCCATCATAGTTTTAAAGAAGAAAAAACTATCTGTTACGAGTGTTTGGAGAGTTAGCTAAGCACAACTGAGGAATTGCAGCCTGCAGTCCACAATCCCACCTATTTGAATGGATAGCAGATCTCTTTCCAGTTTTTGATGCAGAGTCCAACCAATTAACTGAAGATTTTACAGAAGCAAATCAGAAATAAAACCTATTCTGAGGTTTTATAGACATGGCACCATAGTAGAGAAGTTGGCTTTACTTTTACTCACAGTTACACATGCTATCCTGGAGACCATGAGAGAAGGCATAGGAAGTAATGTGGCTTAATGTCATATTAGAATTCTCACCACAGAGGGACTAATTGCTTTAGGGGTAATTTTTCATCTTTCTGGCTGTTATATGCCAGGAATCGCTCACCATCTTTAGTTGCTGACATTTATGATAGAGTATAGTTGCCAATTAAGCTGCAGCTTATGTAGAAAACAAACAAATAATACTATGACTTACTGTGATTCTTAGAACTCATATATCATGCTCACCCTTTTGTGTCTTCATCTTTGTGAACAACTTTTCTAGCTCACATTCTGAAGAGATTCTGTATAATGCAGTTGTCTTTGATTTTTCCAGAAATAGCTCATTAACCATTTAATTGATATCTTGACCTTCCAATTGACTTTCTAATTGATGTTTCCTTCCGCTGCACCTGTTCAACAATTCATCTTTATGTGCTTATTATATTGTAAGTTTCTTTTTTCTACACCTATATATTTTATTAACAAACCTGGTGCTTGTCATTTTAAATCAACTGCATGTTCATTTCTGAATCACTTCTTTTTTTCTCCGTATTCAGTATACCGAATATATATATTCTGAACTAGAAGAGGAAAGATTAAAATAAATAAAACATGATGCTGTTCTTATTTTTTTTCCTTTTTTTTTTTGTAGCCTAGTGACAGGAACATCACTAGAGTACTATGATAGTATTGTAATCTGAATACAGGTGTTGCAAGCCATACCAATTTCATCACTATATTTACTATAACAATCTTGTACCATACTGTGTGCTGATCAGGCTTGTATGCCTTTAAATATTGTTTTTTTTTTCCTTTCCATACCCTTAAATCCCATCAGTTATACCTGAATGGGGAGGGACTAAAACCGAGAATGAGGGAGAAGCAAGGGCAGATAGTGTTTTGTGAGAGAAGAGGAGTTGGGAGATGAGCATCACAGCAAGGCAAAGACAAGGATGATGCCCCATGATACCTGAGCTAGATGAAGGGAATAGGTCATTGATGGCAGCTGGGGTCAACCAGCAGTCCATGGTAAAGGAGCAAGTCCCTTTTCTTCTTTGCCCTGAAAGAGTAAGTGTAGAGCAGAGTGGACACATAACCAGAGGCAGTGAGAGTGTGTGGTGACAGAATGGGGTATGCAGGCTACTGTGCTAACTTTACAGGAGCACCTCTATGCAGCAGCTTTCAGCTATGGGATCTATAGCTGTGCCCCAGGTATCTGAGGAACAGGGTGGCACTGAAGGGAGAAGTAGTTGTCTCCTGTATACCCAAGTCCCACTGAACCCTTTCAAAACAATTTAATAACATTTTTATGTTTAACACTATAAGCTATTTCAATATCAGAGTTGAAATGGTATTGATTGTCACTGTATAGTTTACTTTTATATTTTTATATCAATCTTTACTTACATTGCATGCAGGCTAAATATAAAAAAAGGAATGGAAAAGTGTAAATGTAAAGAAGAACCAAAGGCAATCATGCAATTTGAGAAAGAACATTTATCACACAAGCATGCTTTTGCCAGAGATGCATTTTGTAGGATATGCCTATAAATGTGTCCTCTTCATAACTCCTTACTCATCCCGCACAGGAACATTAGACTTCACCAAACTCAATTATCATTTACGCTTGACTGCCTCAGGGTGCTATAGTTGTTCAACAAATTTCCAGGAATTGTGACTGAAAAAACCTATTATGAAATTTTTTCTGTTTTAGTAGAGTAAAATTTTAAGATGCTGTATCTGTTCCATTGAATAATTCTTCAAAGCATGAGAAATTAATGAAAAACTGCTGTTTTTTTTTTCAATCCTGAAGAATGTTGACAATTTCTTTTAATGACATTACATTCTAGCTGTGTCTATTCTGAAGAAATAAAATTCATCTTTGATTCTAGATGTAGACTAGGTTGATAGATGTTTCAGCTTACAGCACCTAGCTGATTATATTTATCTCCCATGGAAATAAGGGTGATTATATTTATCTCCCATGGAAATAAGGGTGACTGTTCTGTAATAGTACTCTAGTAAGTCTGTTACGCAGTTGCTGTTTCAACTTAATTCACTACTTATATTTCAAGCTGGAAGGCAATATTTTCTTGAAGAACGTTCTGAATTGTTCTCTCTTTATACTTTCTGCAATTTTTCACCACGAATTAAGGCTCAGTATTCTTATTTCAAATTCCAACTAATTTACCTGCTAATTTGTTACATACACTTAGTACTAGAGGCAAAAGTAGTGATTATCCTGTTATTATTGTGCCTTCAAAAGAATAATCTTAGATTGGCACATCTGCAACTGCACAACACTGCAAACTCTCAACTCTATTTGTAAACTAAATACTACATTCTTATCATAGAGTAGTTAGGCACAAATGACCAGATAGTATTCTGGTGTCTTGTAGTTGTTTGTCAGATATAGAGTTAAATTTCTTCACAGTAGCTTGTATGGATTTTAGTAGCTTGTATGTTCCTCAGGGGTCTGTCCTGGGTCCGGTGCTGTTTAACATCTTTGTCAGTGACATGGATAGTGGCAAGCTTGCCAATGACACTAAGCTGTGTGGTGTGGTGGACTCACTTGAGAGAAGGGAGGCCATCCAGAGGGACCTTGACAGGCTTAAGAAATGGGCCAATGCAAACTGCATGAGGTTCAACCAGACAAAGTGCAAGGTTCTGCATCTGGGTTGAGCCAATCGCAGGCACAATTACAAACTGGGTACAGCGTTGGTTGAGAGTAGCCTTGAAGAGAAGGACTTGAGAGTGTTGAGTGATGAGAAGCTCAACATGAGCCAGCAGTGCACACATGCAGCCCATAGGGCCAACTGTATGCTGGGATGCATCAGGAGGAGTGTGGCCAGCAGATCAAGGGAGGTGATTCTTCCCTTTTACTCTGCTCTTATGAGACCCCACCTATGTCCAGTTCTGGATGTGCCATAAAAGGGACATAGATCTGTTGGAACAAGTCCAGAGGAGGGCCACAAACATTATCCGGGGGCTGGAGCATCTCTGTTATGAGGATAGGCTGAGGGCACTGGGATTGTTCAGCCTGGAGAAGAGAAGACTCCAGGGTGACCTTATAACTGCCTTCCAATACCTGAAGGGAACCTACAGGAAGGCTGGAGAGGGACTTTTCACAAGAGTGTCCAGTGCCAGAACAAGAGGAAACAATTTTAAATTGAAGGAGAGTAGGTTTAGTCTAGATCTTAGGAAGAAGTTCTTTAGTATGAGGGTGGCGAGACTCTGGAATAGATTGTCTGAAGGGGTTGTGGACACTCCCTCCCTGGAGATGTTCAAGACCAGTTTGGATAAGGCCTTGAGCAACCTGGTCTAGTTGAGAGGCGTCCCTGCCCATGGCAGGGAGGTTGGATTAGATGATCTTTAGGGTCCCTTCCAACCTAAGCCATTCTATGATTCTGTGTTTTGGATCTGTGCTGATGGTAGTGTTAATAAATAACATGGGGATGCCTTGGTTATTGTTGAGTAGTACATACACAGCATCAAGGTCTTTTCTGCTTCTCAGACTGTCGTGCCATCTCTGCTGTGATGTAATGTGAAGTAAAAGGTATGAATTCACAGTTGGTGGACATCTGTCATTTTGATATATGTTAGCAGTGTCCTAAAGATAATTTGCATTATTGTCTGTGCTGTTTTCTCTAATCATGTTAAAACATATCTTTTCAAACATTGGCAGATGCTCTGTAATGCATAAAAATCATAGAGATTTTTTTTGTAAATGCCGCCCTCCCCCACTCCCCCCCAAATTATGGCAATTATGATGGTCATATTTTTAGTTATACTCTCAGGCATAAAGTACAGTGGGATGACAGGACATCATCTAGACTCTTGTGACTGAGTCAGATAGGTAAGGACAGAACTGGCTTGAAAGAAGAACTAAAACACTTGCTTGTCCAGTACGTATAACACACTCCATAATTAAGAACTTACTTATCTGTTTATTTATGTCCTAATCTAATGAGTCATTTATTTCCTTTTAGTTTCGTAATCTGTGGAAGAATTTTCTACAGGTTCTTAGATTACTTCCTTGCAGTAATTCTGACACTTATGGTGAATTTAGTGAGTATCAGGTTGTAATTATTTCTTTGTTTCAATCTAGTAGAATCTAACAGGATTTTCCCTATCCATCATGAACGCTCATTGACATGCATAAGTAGAGGGTGTTTGTAATTCTTTTCTGAATGTTTGTTGTTGTTATTCTGGTCTATGTTTTGCAGATGGCATGAGTGAGTGAGCCTTTCAGTCTTTCAATATTACATTACTTGTAGAAAATTTAATTTTTTACTTCAGGATTCCTCCTCTTTTTGCATTATACAACTAGAAAAATGCCTTGCATGAAAGTATAATACCAAATCCATCCAAAATTTGGAAATTTATCATCATGATCTTATGAGTTTCTGGGAGTGGGAAGAGGTCATACTCTTTAATATTTGATTCCCCTTACAGAGTAGTGGGTGTTTTGTATTTTTTTTTCCTTCAGTTGCAGTACAATTAACAGAAGTGAAATATTCTACTCTTTGATTGGAAGAGATTTAAGTCATCATCAGCTAAAATACTGTTTTTTTTTTTCAAATAGGGTACTTCAGAGAAATTTAAAGAAATTTACATTGCAAGTAGTAAATTTATAAGCTTAACAGTATATTTTTGCAACTGAGTGTTTATCTGCTTTGGTTTTGGAAGGATTTTTATTTATCTTTTCCCAACCATATCAGTATCAGAAATGATACGGTAACTTGCCTGGTATTTTTTGCTTTGGTTTTGTTTTATTCTTAGACTGTTAGAAGTGTATGGTAAAAATATACTATACAATTTCTTTTGCAAACCCTACAGAGAGACATTTACAGACTCTGGTTTTCATTGCTAAATAGCATTAAACCATATGGCAGACAGATAATACAGTATGGAGAATGTGGAATAAATTCTTCCACTAACTATACTGTTGTAAATTTGTAGAAATGCATGTTCCCCTTTGATTTCTTTAAAATTCTTTCTGCAGACAGTTATATGTCATTGATTGGGTTTTGTTTATTATAGGCTTACACAAAAACAAAAAGGATGTTCATACAAACGTCACCACATATTATTTAATCTGATTCCTTTGCAGGGAGTTAGAGGGGCGGAACTGCTGTGACTGCAGTTACTGGGACAGCTTGCATTGACTTCAGTGAGTTCATGATCGAAGACTTTACCCTTCAGAAAGTCAATGCTTTTATATTGTACTCCTATGTCTTCTACTGAGGGTCACTGTCTAGCAAACGAGATTTTAATATACAGTATACTTCCTTCAACTAAAAAAAACCCAAACCCCAAACATCAAGATTTATGTAGTTCACTGCTCTGTAAATCGTTACATAGCAATTAAAGCAAAGTAATGACGGGGGAGTAAGTAGAAAAATGTATTTCATATCCTTTCAGTGAACTAATAAAAAATTTATGCCATTTTATAATACAGCATGAGCTGATGCAAGGTTGCAAGGGATTAGAAGTAGCATGTTATTCTTAGTACACAGCATCTGTGTTTATAAAGCAAATTTTGTCATTATATCAGCAAGTATAGTTTACATTGGTTTTTGTAGATCATACGTATTATATGTTAGTCTTTCAGTATTAGAAAAACATCACAACAGACTGCTGAATTATAAGGTGATATTAGGATATGAGAATTTATAAATTAATAAATGCTTTTAAATAAAACTAGAATCTTCTAGAAGAATAGATTATGTATATAAGATAAGACAGAAAGATATTTTCACTTTGTGAAAGCTAATGGGATTTCAGATCTCTTTTGCACAGGCAACTTCAAATGGCTTTAAAAGTATCTTAAAAACGTAATTATTTCTCCATGGTTGCCAATTTTTTTTTTCTTTGATATGTGTTTGTCCACTATTCTCTTACCAAGATATTTTTCCTATAAATTATTTTTTTCTTCTGGGACTAGACACCCCTGCTTCTACCTCCTGAACGCTCTATAAATGCTGCTATTTGTTCTTGGTTGAATGATATTAATTTGCTGCACAGCAGTGATGTTTTGGTTTATATCCTTTATTATTTTACCTGAGTTCCTGTATGACATCTTAATTGTACCTAAAAAAGATTATGTGTAGCGTGATCGATAGTGTGTTCTAAGATGGTGACAAACCAAATCAACAATCTCTTAAGGTATTCCACTATGGCATATATATATATGGTTAGCTCATATTTCAAATAGATTTAGTGAGTTTTTATGATAACATTAACTAGATTAATTAGAAACATTAACATTCTCTTACCCCAGTTTTCACTATGTTGCTGCAAACTGTAATTGTGCAGGCTGCTACCGACAAGTCCACCAGTTGCTACCAAATTATTCCATCCAAATTGTTTGGTAGGTTATCTGTCTTCTTCATGAACTTGTGGATTACTACTTGTGGAATATATGTAGGCCAAGGAAGACCATGAATTTATTATTAGACTAGTTAAAGTCTTAACAGTCTAATGGAAGAACTATCATTACTCCAGTCATAGTGATACTGATGTATACTGTTCAGATTATCTAATTGTTATAATTCCTCTGCATTAATTCTGCAGTCACAAATAATATGAAGAAATTTTGTAGTATATTGGGTGTCATGATAATTTCTCCACTGCTCCTAGGTACTAAGGTCAATTATCTCAGTTTTGGGGTGCAAAAAGTACAGCGAACTGTGAGCAAGACTTGACTGGCAGAAGTGTGATACTAACTCAGGGGTTTTGCCTTCTTACTCTTGGTAGCACTTGGGGTAATTTTTAAACGTTTGATCTTGCAGTCCACTCACTTGCTCGTTTTTTATTGGTTTGCAATTCTGTATTAGGTCTTGCATTTGTGATATGTTAATGATTGAGTATATATGACATGTTTTTCTTAAGTTGGATACTTGCTTTTGTGCACTTTACTGTTTCTAAAAGGGTTTTTATCCAGCTCCCAAGGTTACATTTGTTTAATGTCTGCTAATTAACCATTTATGAATTGCTTACCACTTCAGTCCTCCTGTATCATCATATACTTGTACTTTCAAAGCCTCTGCTGTCCATTCATACCTGTACTCTTCTACACTGCATTATTATTTTAGGGTGATAGTTTATCTAATGGAGAATTCTGCTTGTTATTGCTATCTTTTAGTTACAGGTATATAAATAATACACAGACTTGTATAATACTGCTGTATAAAGCTAAACCAAAGTGTTTAATAGTAATCTGATTATTAGACAATTGCTATCACTGCCAAACAAGCTAAAACAGAGGTCAGGGCAGTTCAAAACAAATTTAGACAAAGCCTTAAAAATCCTGAGGCTTGTGTTTTTAGTTTAACAGAAAGCATGTGGACTTCTTACAGCAACAATAACGACAACATATTCATTGGGCTATATGGCTACACATTTCTGATGAACATATGAACCAAAGATGAACACATCCCCAAATCTATGATATTAGGTACTCAAACTGAGCATAAGCCCTTTAAAATAGGTAGATATTCTTACCCATCATTCATATTATTGTTTTAGTTCTGCTTTCTGTCCATGAATATGCTTCAGAGAGAGAAGTATTATTGTTCTAGCTATATAGCTATTAAAAACTGACATGTAAATTGCCTTCCTCTCATAAAAATAATAGGCCAGTGTCAAGAGTAGAAATGCAAGATAGGCATGGCATCTCTTAGCTTCTAGGTGTGTTTCAAGTATATAAAATAGTAATTGGCCTTATCCATGTTGCTTTTTGCTACCTAATATCACTAACGAGTTTAAGAATTTGCCCCCTTTATGATTAGAGTATTTCCACACTTATTACTAAAGTGATGTTGTAATAGAACCATTGTCTGAGGCTATGCTTACACATCTGCTAATTCATTTCTCAGTAATGTTATTTCATGATAAACAGGTTAGAAAATGATGCAACCAATACATTAGCATTTCAGCAGTGGGCATATTTTCCCCATTATGAAGCTTTCAAAACTTAGTTATATTTCTGCAAAAAGTAGTGTGACTAGAGTCAGAATCTTTCCTTCTACCATCAAGTTTGGGGGCTTTTTTACTAGCTCTTTTCACTTGATTGTGCTCTATTTTTCCTGAATATAAGCAACTTACAGCATTTCCAAAGAGTGAAACAGGCTTTCCCATATATTTCTGCCAAAACGCTGGCCTGCAAAACCCTTGGCACTTCTTTCCTTGGCCTCTCCTGAGTAGAAACTGCCAATCGTTCAGAACAGTGCCAAACTTTGTACTGCTGTTGTGACGTGAGAAAGGATCTACTAAATGCTGGTGGAAGACTACCCAGCCAATTTATTTCATTGCAGTAGTAAAGAAAGTAAATTAATTCAGTAAGCATAAATCTAGGTTTTTCAAGAATAGAAAGCTAATTCAGTCATATTTTCCTTGCAGCCAGTGAATTCAGTATTCTTTTTAACTGGTCTGAGACTATCCTGCATTCAGCTAGGACAAGGTTAATTCCACCAGAAGCTGGGTGGGGCCACAGCCAGGATAGCCAAACCGAACCAGCCAATGGGATATTCGATACCATACTGATGTCATGCCCAGTATATAAGAGGAGGGGACTGGCCGGGGAAAGTGTATGCAACTTGGCCAGGCAGTGGCAGTGGTGGCAGCTTCTGGGTGGTGAGGAGTTGCATTGTCTATAACTCACTTCATATACCATTTCAGACAGGCTGGATTGATGGGCTGAGGCCAATGGGAGGAAGTTCAACAATGGAAAGTGACAAGTCCTACACTTGCGACACAACAACCCATGTAATGCTACAGGCTTGGAGAAGAGTTACTGAAAAGCTGCCCATTGGGAAATGACCGAATCTAAAGGAGCAAGAGGTCCTTCCTGACATTTGCCAAGAAAGACAAAAAAGAATGAATGGGGAAGTGTTCACGACTAGGCTCAGATAAAAAGTCTGAGAAATTAAAAGATCTGAGAATAGAAATACAGGGGGAAATGAGAGGTTTGAGGTGGAGCAAAACAGTGGCAAATACCTTAGTCTGGTTTCTGCGTGAAAAGGAATCCATGAGCTGAGTTAGAAGAATACAAGCTGATTTCCTTAGAGGAGAAGAAATAGCAAATTAAAGATGGAAAAAATCTAATAAATCAGGACTAAATCTTGGCCATGAAAACTGAAGTGGAGAAAAATATAGGGATAGAAGACGTGCCCTAATGTTATTACTTACAGGAGGCTGGCCAAAAGTGTGATAGCCAACATAATATAGCCAACAATATATAAGCATGCATCAGAGTGTCTTAAAGGCCATGAATTCTTCCTCTGAAAAGGTCTATAAATGTAACTCATCCTGAAAGACTAGCCTAAGAGCCTGTCAATTTAGAAAATTCTGGAACTTGAGTTTCATGCTTGTATTCCACTCAGAATAAAAAATGTGTTCTCCCAGCTGCAACGGATGTGTTAGTGATGAGCACAGAGCACAGGCAACAGAATAGTTGAAGTAATCCCTTCCAGAATTATTCAGACTCAAAAGCTCCTGTTAAGCCTCGATGAGATTTTAAGTTCTATGTTCTTTGCAGGGGTAATGTATCAAATCAATACACAAGCTATCTGCAAGTGTATCTCTTCACAGGTGTCTCTTTATGCCTAATACAGTGAACAAAGCCCCTGTGATTATCTTGTAAAAGTTATTCTCATATTCTATTATAAAACATATACTTGTATGATTTGCCAGTCCAATTTTATTTAGAAATCTTTAAAAGATCTTAGTGATTATGAGATTTTCCCCTCTTGGGGAAAGCCAAAGTTTCAGATTTAAAGAGGCAAATATTCAGAAATAGGTGAAGGCTTGAGAAGCTCTGGGCAAACATTTGGATACAGTTAACCTACACATAGTTTACCATCCTAAACCCTTACTGAAAATTCAAATTCCCTTGGAAGAATTGCTCAAATAATCCCTCATCTACAAATTAGAAGCATGAAAATATCTATGTAACATTTCCAGCAAAATATTTCAAAGTTTAGAGTATCAATGTAACAAGGAAAAAAAAGTTTTGCAGGTATGGATCTTACATAAAGTGTTTTTGAAAACATTACTTTGGAAGCAAGACTTAATTGACATTAGTATTAGATCTCTCTTCTTACCCCACATGTTGTATCACAATTAGTTTTGAGTAATTCTGTAGAGTCACATTAGTACGAAATTTGTGAAAACGATGACTACTTATTGGCCAGTGGCGCTGATATTTAAAAAGGCAACTAAAACTCTGCGCACAGAATCCCTTTTCTTTGCTCTTGAAATACATTTATTCAATATAGGAGTATAGATGCACTTTTGCCTGCCTATTAGTAGCATAAAATGTGGTTTATATTATTACATGGCATACATGCAGTTTGAACAACAGCATGCAAATAAATAGGAAGGATTGAAATAGGGTATAGCAGCAACCGGATTTGACTTTTTCTAATAAACTACCCATAAATCACAGGATATTTTCTTTCTACAAATGGGAAAATAGGCATTTAAAATAGATTTTCTATGAAGAAATTCAAAGATTGTCACGATGAAGTGAAGAGAAACTGGTATACTCTTTGATTTCCTTCCCTTCTGTGCTTGAGCTGATGTGTGGACTGAAATCCAGTATTCAACATTAAAGCAGCAATCTGCAGCAGAGTGGATGAATTTGTGATAAATTGTCCCTTGAGGTTTGTAAAACATATTCTCTATAAAACCAGCCAGAGTATGTTTCTCCACATTAGTCAGTTTCTGACATTCAGTCTGCTGAAGCTTCTAGGCCAGTACTGGTATCTGCCATCCCAAAGCTGTAAACAACTCTTTGTTTATAGCAGAGTGCTCATACATCCATTTCAAGGTTTTACAGCAATAAAAGGCTGACTGCCTACATAAACTGGAGTAGGCTGCAGTGTTGTTATTTTGTTTATTGCTCTTTTACTGCAGTGGTCAAATAGTTCCTCTGAGACTAGACACTGGTATTCTGCCATCTGTACAGTCGGTGTTAGACAACTTGTGTCAACTAAACAAACCACTATGACAAACAATTATAATGAGCACACTAATTAAATAAAATATTGCTGTATTAAATTGTGGGGGAAATGTGGAAGATTAATGGCAAATTAAGAAGAACTTGTCAATTACCTTTTAATGGGTAATGACAGTAGCCCCTAGAGAGGTTTTGATTATTTTAATGCTTCTTCATTTCTTTAATCTGCACTATTGTTACAATTCATGTCATTCTATTAGTAACAAAACAAAGGTTTGCTGCTTAAGAGGGGTAGGAGGTTTTTGCTGTGTTCCTGACATTATGAGTTGCCAATTTAGAATGGAACTATAAAATTTTGAAGTTTACATGCCATTCATTCCTACAAAATTCATTCTGCAGTCATAGTGGTTTATTTCATCTCTTAATAAGGCTCAGAGGTTTATTTGATTATTAAGAAAATACAAAATAACTTTTTTTCTTTTTATTGATATTGAAAAACTTCAAGATATCAATATCATAACATTATGACTTTGAAAAATTATAAAGTTAATTAATGGAAAGCCAAATAACTGAGGAATGACATTACAATTTTAAAAAAGTTGCTGCCATTTCTTATCCATAAACTCTGATTTTTTAATCTGCTCAATACGCTTACATTCCTGCCATATTATTCCAAAACCTTGAAAGAGTTTCCCAAATGATTATTCCTTATTTTGCTGTTCATGTTTAAAGTCATTTAACACTTTCACTTTAAAAAAGTATGCCCAATTTATTTCAAATAATAACAGATTCTCACATCACCAAGGAAGCAGTGAATCACTTGGGAATGCAATGGACACCTGAAAATATGCACTTTTTTACTGATTAGTTCAGAATCTATTCTTAGCTAAGTAGGAAGTCTTCAGCTACCAACTATTGTCACTGTTGAAGGAAAATGGAGAGAAAATGGAGAACGGGGTCATCTTTTCCTGTTACTTGAGTAACTACATTATAAAAATTGTAAGCCTGACACACTATTTTGCCAATTAAGCCTAGGTTATTGTAGGTAAAGTAATTATGGGGATATCCCATGGCTTAATCTTAACTGGTTTTGATAATATGGTGTTAAACTCAAAGCTCCCTGACCAGCATTTTCTGGTAATAAGAAAATAGACTGTCTGCTTTGAACTCAACTTTAATGAAGAGCTGTTACAAAACTTGAACTTTGGTTGAGCAGAATAAAGGTCTTGCTTAATAAAAGTCTTTAGGGAGCATACCCAAGACTTTTAATCTGCCATGGAAATATTGTAGACTGAAGTGGTTTTTTAATTTTCCAAACACAGAATTTTGACTTTTTTTTGAAGAGCAGATAACAGTAATGATGGTATTTTTGGTGGTTACTATGAAGCAAATCATCTTTTTTTATTATTTATTTTATTTTGTTGTTGTTGTTTGAGTTGGAAAAGATACTTAGAAAGGTAATACACATTTATTAGTAATAAATAATATTTACCGTCCGCTACAAAAAAAAAAAAAGATACTTAAATATTTTCACTGTTAAACAAATTGGAAGCAAAGGATTTGTTTCTTCCTATGTGTCCTGGGTTTGGCTTTATGCATTTTTTTATTAGTTTCATTGTTATTATTACTTCTTCTCTCCTTATGTTGCCTATTAGACAGTTCTTATATCAACCCACAAGGTTTTACCTTTCTCTTCCAATTCTCCTGCTCATCCCACCAAGCAGGGAGGAGTGAGCAAGCAGCTACACGGTGCTTAGTTGCTGCCTGGGCTTAAACCACAACACCAGGTATAAAGAATGGAGGGATGAAATAATTGCTAGCTTCAGGAAATTGAAATGAACAGTGTTACTTCTCTCTCCATAGGAAGAGTGAGGTAGAATGAAATTGTCATACAATTCTCCAAGAATACACTAGTACATAAAAAAAAGTGGTCATGATACTCAGAGTAGATGCTGATTATTTAGATTAAATGAAGGTGGCATAAATGTAAACCTAAACAGTTTATTTTGTAGTGAAGTTAGGAAGATGTTGGCAATTAGCTAGACAAGGAAAATTATGGTCATACTTCTCAGGCACTGGGTAGGAAATTAAGAGACCTTGTTTCAGCTGTAAATTTCATAAAACTTTTTGTGTAATGTGGTATATGATACTTAAACTCAGATGTTCAAACACTCTGCCTTGCACTGAAATCAAATAGCCCTTGAATCTATGGTGTCAGATTGTATATTTGCATTGTAAGATTGTGGCAATGATGGGGAAAGATTCAGTCTCTTGAAATATATATGTGGTATCTAGTAAAAGGAGACATCATTCTTAGTGCTCTAATACAAATAAACATTAAAATCTTGTCTAAACTTCAGATCAAATAAAAAAAAAACTTTAAAATTCCAGAATTGTTTTCTGCTGTCCAGCTCTATCACTAACTTTCTCAAGTTAACACATTTTACAACTACTTTTTCATCTGTTTTCTGATTAACAATAAAAATACATGAAAGATATTTCCACTATATCCATGTACATATACTTACTCCAAAGAAAGGTTGTTATAAAGGTACCTCAGAGGTAAAATGGGTCTTGACTTTGGTCATCTTGGTGTCTTCTCATAGAATGCATGTAGTAAGGGAAATTATATATATATATATATATACACATACTTATTTTCATAACCATCTGAACTCTGAATTCTTGTAATTGGAGTTAAAAAAGCATGTCCTCCTGGGTGGAAAAACAGAGAGTTTTGGTCCATTTAAAATGCTAATATTTTACCATCCTTTTCTCTAGGCAGTGCATAGTGTATACTGAAAAGCATGACTGAAAGGTCTTGCTGGAGCCCTTCTGTGATGGCCTTCTGAAGTCAAAGATTCACCTCTTCTCAACAGTGCAGCTATCTCTGGCTTATGCTTAAAAAAAACCCCAAACAACCCCAAAAAAGCTTTATTACATAACGTCATCAGATGATCTTTACAAATAGATTATAGTAGATATACAAGATTTTTAACATATGGGGGGTTCTTGTGCACACATGTAAATCTGTCTACCTGACAAAAAATACACCTTTTGTAGCACTAAATGTTTTTCATAGTAATTCTACCTTTCCTGGATTTAAAGATTCTGTAGCTGACACTTGTATCAAAGGGTTAAGGTCTTCTTTGTTGTCAGGAGGATGGATGACTTTATTATAATTGCAGTGCATGACTGAGAAAAAGAGTGGTTGAAGTGGGAACACTCATAGAGTTGCTGAGCTAAGAGGCTAAGTGCTGCCTGGGACAGCTGATTTGTCATTGATACCTAATATATCATAGCAAGCAGGAAATAGCATGCTTTCTAGAGAATCCTGGCAAAAATGGCAGGTTTTAATGAAGTAAATCCAGTTGTTAATGTGCAGTGTTAACCAGTAGCAATTACAGCACAGAATTGTAGAATTGTTTCGGTTGGAAAGTATCTTTAAGATCATTGAGTTCAACTAGAAACCTAACACAGCCAAGTCCACCAGGAAACCATGTCACTAAGCACTGCATCTACATGCCTTTGAAATACCTCCAAGGGTGGTGACTCAACCACTTCCCTGAGCAGCTTTTTCCAATGCTTGACAACCCTTTAAGTGCAGAAATTTTTCCTAATGTCCAATCTAAACTTCCCCTGGTGCAACTTGAGGCCATTGCCTCTTGTCCTACCAAGCACGATTCATGAGAGGTGATACAGTTGTTTGGTTGTAATGTCTCATTCAGTGAGATATACAAATTTATACATTGTATATAATACTAACAGTAGTAATTCCATCTCTATTAACTTGAGTAACAATTTTTTTTCACTCTCTTTACCTTACAGGGAAATTTTGATAAACTGTGTTAGATTTCATTAATTGTTTCATGATCCATACAGCAGGTGTCTCTCACTAGGAGGGAATATTTACTAAAAAAAATATCCTAGACTTATTGTTCATGATGTGATGTGATTTATAGACACAACTTAATATTTTAAAAATATAGATTCAGTTTATGTCTGCATAAACTACTATTAAATAGATGTAGGGCATTTCAGTAACGTTTTTTCATTGGGTATTTTTCCTTTACAACCTTTAACTGTCGTTTTATTTAACTGGCCTGTCTTGGCCTACATCATACAGCTTTTTAAATTGTCCCAAAAGCCTCTTCTATGCCTCCTCTGTTCTCTGCAATCTTTTCATCCTCATGCAAAGTAGACATAAAACATTACCATTTTGATTGGTCAGAGAATAATTCTCAGTCTATTCAGCAAGTGTAAAAGTCCACAGTACAATGGAAAATTAGGTTATGATATCACCTGTGGTCCTTTTTAACTTGAACTCAATTGACATTGCTGGATGTTTTTTCTGAATACTGACAGAACTCTCAGTTGCTTTTCTATAGCTGGTTGTCTCTGTGCTATGGAGATTGTTAATACTAGTCTAGAATGTAGACTATTTCTTTATCAATTCTAAATAAAGGTTTTTGTGTTTTCATTACTGTGACTAAAAATGCAAAAAGCAAAGGCTCAGTAGCCAAATGAAATCATTCACTTTGTGAATACTTGATAATAAATAATTTAATTCAATTACTTCATTCACTCATGCATAATCAGGAGTGTCACTGAACTATTTAATTTACTTCAATGTAGTATAAATTGTGCATTACATCTGTATATAAATAATTTTCTTTCTATTTATGGGTAAATACATGTGCCTTTAAAATATAATGCAAATAATAAGTAGATTTACAATTACAGAGGATATATAAAAGTGTACTTGATTGTCACCTATAATAAAAAGCTGGAAATTTAATATATATAAAAATATATATAAAAATAATATAAAAATAAAAATAAAATAAAAAATAAAAATAAAATAAAAAATATATAAATATATATATAATATATAGTAAATATATATATTTAATATATATTTTATTCTGCAATTTCCAGTCAACTATACTTTTCACAGCATGAAGAGTACATTTTACATCAAAAATATTAGCCAACCAGAGACAATGCAGGGGCAATCTTGATCTCCTGGCTGGGTTAACATATCCAGCACAGCACCTATTTGTAAACTGATTGAACAGTAAACCAGTGTTTTTACAGTTATACTGCTCTTTTTGACTCAGGAAATATAATCTAATATATTGCTGAATATAATAATTATAATGATATGCATGCTTTGAAAACTTCGCACTTCTTACAATTACAGACATAAAAATTGAATCTCTTCCAGCACGCACGTGTCTGTGTAGGTGCCACAACTAACTCTCGTTTCTAATGGAAGGGCAGCATGTATGTTTCACTTTAAAGCTTGTATCAGGTGTCTGAAAGGACATAGTTTCACAGTTTTGGTTTCTGTTCTCCTCCAGAGAAAACAAAGGAAAAAACAAAAACCCCAGTAGTGTCTAGTCTAGAATGATCTGCTACATATTTATCTTTTGTTTTGACAGTATTACTAGAGAAACATCACATGGATGCACATACTGCTTGTCCTATATACAGAGTGAGGCCTAGTATACAGAGAGTAATGAATAAAGAGCCACCCATGGTGCCGGAATCCAAACAGCAGCAGAACTACAAATGTATTTGGTAAAGATCGAAAATTCTGAGCATTTTCATATGTATTTATGTTTCTTGTGACTTCTGCATGTAACTGTTTAATTAAAATACTGCATTTTAAGCTCAGAAGACTTAAACCTTTTGTGCATACATCCAGAGTACTAGAAAAATCTGTGCTAATCCTGTGTGGTGTGAAAAAACATATAAATCTATTTACAATCAAAAGAGGGACACACTGATTTCCTAATTGTACCTCGAATTGGTGCCAGCCCACAGATGAGAAAACATGTAAGGAAGTGGTGATTTATGTTGATTTCACCATGTGACACACGGTCACCAGCTATTGACCTTGCTTTTTCAGAGAACTTGAAAGCAAAATCAGAGTTTTACAAGCAATTATTTTCTTCCGTCTTGCAAGTAGCTCTTTCAGATATAAGCACTGTTTATGTTTCACTCATTTAATTCCCTGCCAAACACTCACAGATCACAGCTGTGTGTAAGATACATTTTTTAGTTAAGTCTTACTACATTTTACCACTCGAAATTGTCATGTCACTATAGGAACTCAGTGGCCCAATAGGATGTATCTCAGCTGACAGAATGTCTGAATAATACTGTACTGGCCGAGCTAATTTTCATCTTCCCAGTTTCCCCATTTTTTCCCAAAAAGTTTTGGGTTGTATTGACATATAATTTTACAGAGTAAAATAACTTTATATTTGGTCATAGCCTAGGTAGTAAATTTTACAAGAGTTGAAAACACAATTGCAAGCCACTGCATCCCAACATTAAGTGCTGCTTTCTGAAGGTACCTTTTATGCTTATTTTCTTTTTCTCCACATATGAAGCAGCTCTCTATCAGTTTGAATCATCATTCATTCAGGCCTGCAGTCCGAGAAAAACATATTATGCAGATTTATTGCGTGAAATATTCCTGTGTTCTGATGCAGTTAATCATTCTTACACACACACAAGTTCAGACTTATTTTGCGTAATTCTAAATATCCTATAGCTGCATATGGATATATTATAACAGAATTGTAGAATCATAGAATGGGTTGAAAGAGACCTTTAAAGATCATCTAGTCCACCACCCCGGTCAATGGCAGGGACATTATTCATAAGATTAAGTTGCTCAAAGCCCAGTCCAATCTGACCCGGAACACTTCCAGTGATGGGACATTCACAGCTTCTCTAGGCAACATGTTCCAGCGGTTCATGATTCTCACAGTAAAGAATTTATTCCTTATGTCCAATCTGAAACTTCCCTGAACCTATTTACTCTACTCTGAGTTCTTTAAGGTGTGAATTGACAGCTGTGGTGAGAGACACTGAGCTGTGCAGGATCTGTGTGAGCACCTGTCTGTGTGTGCATGTGCACTGTAGTGCTTATGTCATAGCTGGGTGCTTAGGTTTGTTAGCTATTTAAGGTTTTAATCACAGACACATTTACCTGCAAATGAGTAATCACTTTTTCAAAATTGAAAAAAATAAGTAAAGGAGACATGGTATCAAACCCAGGTGAGAGAAAACATGACGTATATGGTTTTATCTTTCTTTTTTCTTCCTGGACTACAGTACTCTCCCATGAAAAAATAATAAACCTTCTTCACCAATCATGCAACTATGGTTTTCCAGAAGCAAAGTCAGAGCTAATCCTTCCTGCATTTTTTTAAACTGTAAATTGGAGATGAATAATCTGAATTATATCCCTTTTTTACTGGTAGTTGTAACAGAAGCCATGCTGCTTTAATTAACGAACACCAGTGGTCTCTGAGTAACACTAGGTTCTAAAAACAAAGGCAAGGCAAAATTTCCATGTCTACAGCTTTAGCTTTACATATATGGATTTCATCCTGGGAGCATTTTCCATGTCTGTATGAGGTATGACATAGAAATGTGGAAAGTGGCAAGGTGAAAGTGGGCAAACAGCTTTGACAAGTTTGTGAAGATGCTTCCCCAAGCACATTTAGCATTTTCAAAATCAGAGCTAGCTGTTTCATAGAGTCATAGAATACCAGGTTGGAAGGGATCCCAGGGATCATATAATCCAACCTTTCAAGATAGAAAAACACAGTTTAAATGAGATGGCTCAGCACCCTGTCAAACTGAGTCTTAATACTGTCTAATGTAAGGGAATCCACTACTTCCCTTGGGAGACTATTTCAATATTTAGTTGTTTTCACTGTAAAGAATTTTCTTCTGGACTCCAATTGGAATCTCTCCAAGAGCAACTTGCAACAATTCCCCCTTGTTTTTTCCATGTTACTCCTTTTAAAAACAGAGTCTCCTTCATCTTGATAGCTACCCTTTGCATACTGTTATGTGGTAATAAGGTCTCCCCTAAGCCTTCTTTTCTCAAGGCTAAACAATCCCACTTTTCTCAGCCTTTCTTCATATGGCAGGTCTTCTAGTCCCCTGATCCTCATGGCCCTTCTCTGGACCCTTTCCAGCCTGTCTGCGTCTTTTTTGTATAGGAGGGACCAAAATTGAACACAGTACTCAAGGTATGGCCTAACCAATGCAGGGTAAAGTGGGACAATTACTTCTTTATCTCTGCTAGTGATGCCCCAGCATCGTGCCAGCTCTCTTTGTTGCTGCAGCACACTGTTCATTCATGTTGAGCCCACTATCAACCAAGACCCCCAGGTCTTCTTACCTTTGACAGTTTTAATTTTTAATAGTCTGCAATCTCCTTTAATACAATAATGTTCTCCCAATATTTGATTATTTCCTAAGACATCTGGAGAAAATTTCTAAATTATTGCAGGTAGTACAGAGTTAAGATGTGAAGGTACCTCCTTAGCAGTGAATGAGAGTTCAGCCCTTGATAGAAATTTTCACCAGATAGAATAAACCCTAATATCATAATTTTAGAGTATTTGGACAAATATGTTGTGGCTGTTTAGATTTAATTAGTTGAGTCCAGCACAGAAAGTGGAGTGCTGATTAATTAGCAGTGATACAGGGACCACAAGAAGAAATTATTTTTTTTTTAGGAGTCCCATGTGGAGCACAGGGGCAGCAAGTCTGCTACTGTCCTTGTATTTACCAGAAGAGAACGAAGGAGGAGGAGAGAAGGAAAACTCAGACTATCTTACTCTCCTGAGCAATTCCTGATCTTCTTTACTTCATGAGATCCTTCAGAGCACCAAACAAACTTTCCCCCCAATGTCATCAGTTTAATTTACTGGATGATGCTGGCAGGTGTTTTAGGGGAGAGCTATGTGTGTCCTCCAGAGAGACACTGAAACTGCCAATATCCCAATAGCAGTTGTGTGGGCTAGAGGAAAGAACTGTGTCACTGAGGTCAGTATGAATTTTGTCCTTGCAGATCCGTGCAGAGGTATGCTCTGCTTTGCTAGTCTCAAAACAGAGTCTACTTCCTGAAATGCTTCCAACCAAAATGGGAAAATCCAAAACAACAACCAATGTTCAGGTGTCAGAGAAAGGTTATAAATTTCAGTTTTTGAAAGTCCTTTTTTGTACTCTTTATTTCCCAATTGAGCAGTAAGGGTTTTTTGATCCTTCTCCCTTAGAAGGAAACAAGATTTCCCCCATGACTCAGTACAGGGGCCACTTGTGTTTAATATATTTACCAGTGATCTGGAGGAGCAGATCAAGGGCACCCTCAATATGTTTGTGGATGGCACCAAGTTGGGCAGGAGTGTTGATCTGCTTGACGGTAGGGAGGCTCTACAGAGGGATCTGGATAGATTGGATCAATGACCTGAGGCCAGTGGGCCAAGTGCCAGGTCCTGCACTTGCATCACAACAACTCCTTGCAATGCTGCAGGCTTGGGGAAGAGTGGCTGGAAATCTGCCCAGTGGGAAAGGATCTGGAGGTACTGATGGACAAACAGTTAAATATGAGCTAGCAGTGTGTCCAGGTGGTAAAAAAGGCCAAGAGCATCCTGGCTTGTATCAGAAATTGTATGTTCAGCAGGACTACGGAAGTGATTGTCCTCTTGTGCAAGGCCACACCTCGAATACTGTATTCAGATTAGGTGCCTCACTACAAGAAAGACATTGAGGTGCTGCAACAGGTCCAATAAAGGGCAACAAAGTTGGTGAAGGGTCTAGAGCACGACGCTTATGAGGAATGGTTGAGGGAACTGGGGTTGTTTAGCCTGCAGAAAATGAGGCTCAGAGGAGACCTTATGTCTGTTTACAACTACCTGAAAGGAGGTTGTAGGGATGTATGGGTTGGCCTCTTTGCCCAGTTGACAAGCAATAGGAGAAGAGGAAATGCCTTCAAGTTCTGTCAGGGCAAGCTTGGATTGGATATTAGGAAAAATTTCTTCACTGAAAAGGTTCCAGCACTGGAACAGGCTGCCCAGGGAACTGGTTGAGTGACTATCCCTGAATATGTTTAAAAGACTTAGGATGTGGTGCTTAAGGACATGGTCTAGTGGAGGACTTGGCAATGTTGGGTTTCTGATTGTACTAAATGAACTTAAAGGTCTTATCCAACCTAAAGTATTCTATGATTCTGTGATTTTTAAATTTATTTTTGTTCTGTGAAGGTTTGATTATAGGTGTTTTAAAAAAGCTATCACTGTGAAAGAAAAGCTTATACTCTTCCTTGATTTGGTTTTAACTCTCTTTGTAGAATCTATTTCTAAATATATAAGGAGAGTTTATGATCTCTCCTTGTATCAAATAGGTTATGTAAATGTATTGAAAGCAAGTTGGAAGCATAAATCACAGATGTCGGTTTGATGGAAAGTTTGTAACCAGAGAAATCTACAGCTCCCAAATCCCAATGTGTTAATTATAAGGCAGCATCTGGTGTACAAATTTATGCCTAGCTAAGAAATATTCAGACTAAAATAGAGAATGCCTGAGTGGGCTTAGTGTCTAAAACCCACAGTAATCATAGGGAAACTTAAAATCATGTTACCATGAACTCTTTGAGATCTAAACTGTCTGCAACTAGAAAAGTGATGCAAGAAGGGAAGGTGAGTAAATTGAGAAAGACTAAATGAGCTAGTCCTGTGTACCTGGAACAAGTTTGGTTTCCCTTTTATATAATATACTCACATGTAAACTGTATTCATTAATTTGATAGCATATAATTTCTATTACTTATAATCCTAAAAATGTACAAGTATTTTCAGTTGGTTTTGTGTTAAAAGGATAAACAGTGGAGCCAGTCATTTTTTTTGGATGCTATGTGGTTACAGAAGACTATGTTATTCTGTAACACACTTTATGAACGATGTGGTAGTATTTGAAAATGGGGCAATTCAAACAGAGTGATGTG
>JAVFHW010066510.1:65426-82812 GCA_032159205.1 Eurystomus glaucurus suahelicus | reverse complement strand
AGCTGATGTCATATGGTATGGAATATCCCTTTGGTCAGTTTGGGTCAGCTGTCCTGGTTGTGTCCCCTCCCAAGATCTTGCCCACCCCATCCCACTGCGGGGGGGTGAATGTTGGGAAGAGCTGTGTGAGCCTTGCTCAGCAGTAGTCACAACACAGGTGTGTTATCAGCACCCTTCTAGCTGCCAGCACAAAACACTGGTGCTATGTGGAAAACCAGCTCAGCCAGACCCACTACTTAATAAAAATGCAGACTAACTTGAATGGTGCCTGACAGAGAGAAATGTGACCTATGAGAAAAAGCTGGAGGAATCATCTCATCTAGAAAAGAGACAGGAAAGTGAGGAACAAGACTGAAGTCGTCAACCATATCAAAAGTTTAAGGAGGCTGGTGATCAATGATTCTCTGTGTCCATGGAGGGTAGGATGAGAAGTAATCAGCATAATTTGTAGCAAGGGAGATTTAGGTTAGACATTAGGAGAAACTTTCATAACTATAACGACAGTTAAGCACTGGAACAGATTGCCTCGGGACTCTGTGCAGTCCCAAGCAATGTCAAGTTTTAAGGAAGATCTAGTCTGTCAGAGATGGTCTAAGGCTGGCTGAGCTTGCCTGAAAGCTGGAGAAGCTGGTGGCCCCCTAAAATTCCTCCCTTTCTCATAGTACAACCATATATATTATGCAGATAATGTAATATAGAATGAGTAAACTCATAAAAGTTGATGGTTTTGCATCTCACTAGCCATAACGTTCAGAAGAGCCTTTTAAAATATTACAGTTGGGGCCTTCACCAACAGTCTCATGTCTTGAGAGTCTCAGGGGTTTGGGAGTGAAGTGCTGGGGCCCAAGCTGTGGGCCCCAAGTTGGAGTTGACCTGTGGGTGAGTCACAACCTAGCAGAATGTTTTGGTTTTTTTGTTGGTTTTGTGTTCCAGAGGCAGAACCTGGCCCACCTGTGTCTTTGTGGCTCCACCCTCACCCAGGTGGTCATGGTTGGGGTGGTGGGTGAGGCCAGGATTATATTAACCAGGAGCCAATTAGTCAGGAGAGCTTCCTGTTGGCTGTGGCTTCTGTTGGGGCTGGCTGCATTTTGCTGAGCTCTCTTGGTGGTATCCTTCCATGTGAAGAGCCATTGAGGGAGCCATCTCTGTCTGTTGTATCCAGCAGGCGATGCTGGCACCACAGTGAGCAGTGGAGGAGCTGGGCCCACAGGAACTTATGGCAGGACTGTCTGCAAGAAGCCTTGTGAGGGGATGTTGCTGAGTTCAGTGTTGGCCTGTGTGATCAGGCAACTGATGGCAGCTATCATCAAATGATGATGGCTGAACCAGCACAACAGGGAGGTATCTTGGCAGTCTGCATCTGAACAGCTCGATGATTGGACTTGATGATCTCTAGAGGTCTCTTTCAACCCAATGAATAAAATACTCCTGCAGTCTTAAGTGAGGGCTTGGTTCTGCAATCTACTGTTTGGAAGCTAACTGTAAAGTGAAGATGTTTTCAGTTGCACAGAAAGGAAAAGAATATGCAATTTAGATAACTTCTCCCTAGGTGAAATGGCATAAGGAATATAAAAAGATGAGAAAATCTGGTGTCTCTCCAACTCAGTAAATTCTTAATTAAAGATAATTTAGCAATACTTAGATTAAAAGCAGGTATATTTAGATTAAAAGCACTTTCCTTTATGGTAGTTTTAGAAACATTTGGTCATGGAATCATAGAGTAGTAGAACAATATGGTCTGGGAGGTACCTATTTTAGTCCAAGGCCCTGGACAGCAGGTTCAGGACCTTGTCCAGTCAAGCTGTGAATATCTCCAAACACAGAGATTCCACAACCTCTCTGGGCAGCCTCCTCTGATGATTGACCACCTTCATGATCCAAATGTTTTCCTAATGTCTAACTGGAATTTCCTCTGTTGTAGCTCATGACTATTACCCTTAGCCCTTTTGCTCTCAGCTTCCAAGAAGTCCAAGATCTGGACAAGACAGAGAGCTGGGCAATCACCAATTGCATGAAGTTTAACAAGGACAAGTGCCGGGTTTTGCACCTGGGACATGGTAAGCCTGGATAGACATATGCTCTGGGGAGCTAGAGGATGGAGAACAGCCCTGTGGAGAGGTTTCTGGGGATTCTGGTTGATGACAAGTTGAACATGAGCCAACGGTGTGCCCTGGCGGCCAGGAGGGCCAACCGAGTCCTGGGGTGCATCAAGCACAACATTGCCAGCCAGTCGAGGGAGGGGATTGTCCCACTTTACTCTGCACTGGTGTGGCCCCATCCTGAGTCCTGTGTGCAGTTTTGGGTGCCACAGTACAAGAAGGATATAAAGCTACTGGAATGTGTGCAGAGGAGGGCCACGAAGTTGGTGAAGGGTTTAGAGGGGATGCCATATGAGGAGCGGCTAAAGTCACTAGGTCTGTTCAGCCTGTAGAAGAGGAGACTGAGGGGAGACCTCATAGCAGCTTACTGCTACCTCACTAGGGAGGGGGAGGAGCAGGCACTGATCTCTTCTCTCTGGTGACCAATGACAGGAGCTGAGGGAATGGTAGGAAGATGTGCCAGGGGAGGTTTAGGTTGGACGTTAGGAAGATGTTCTTCACCCAGAGGGTGGTGGAGCACTGGAACGGGCTCCCCAGGGAAGCAGTAATGGCACCAAACCTGACAATATTCAAGAAGCATTTGGACGATGCCCTCAGACACATGGTGTAAGGGTTGTCAGGCACTGGACCAGGCTGTCCAGGGAGGTGGTTGAATGACTATCCCTGGTGACATTTAAAGGACATGAAGATTTGGGGCTGGGGGAACATGGTTCAGTGGTGGACAAAATAGAGTTAGGTTAGTGGTTGGACTTGATGATCTTGAAGGTCTTTTCCAACCAGAGTGATTCTGTGATTCTATGAAGTGTGCGCCTCTGTCTTCTCCACACCCTCCTGTTAGGTATTTCTTTTTTAAGGGAGCAACAAGATGCCTTCTGAGCCTTCTCTTCCCCAGCCTGAATGAACCCACTTCCCTCAGAGGGCAAGAGCTCCAGCCCTTCATTTGACTCGCTCCATTTTATTATTTCTTGTACAAATCTGGTCATAATACTCCAGATAGGATCTTATAAGGGCAGAGTAGAGGTGTCTCAATCTGCCCAGGAGGATGTTGGCCTTTTTTTGCTTCAAGGGCACGTTGCTGACTCATGTTGTTGTCCACCAAGACCCTGAGTACTTTTCTGCAAAGCTACTTTCTAGCCAGTCCTCACTATGCCTGTATGATTGTTGTGTCCTAGGTGCAATTTTAAAGGCAGATACTAGATTTGAAATGCCATGTCCAGGAGCTCTGAGGCTGTGTTTACACTTGTAAAATAAAATTAACCTTGCCACCGGCCTAAACATTGAAACCCAGTTATGCATGCTGTTAAATTATTAGCGTAACTGCTCGCATGATTCTGGCCTTGTCTATTAGCATGATAATACCTGGGGACATGGTCTGGTGTTTGTCATAGATCAGCATCCATTCCCAGTGTCCAGCTGGTGTCAGAGATTTGAGTTGTATGCACCTGGTCTGTACCTCACCTGGTGGCCTCAGTAGAGACACTGCTTCTTGCTTCATGTTGTTTATTAATTTATATACACCTTCAGAGTCCTTTCTAGCTTTGGGAGAAGGCTCCTTCACTCACTGGTAGATGAAATGTGTGCTTAATGAGCTTAATGCACAGTCCAGTAGGGTTTGGTGCTCCATATTGAATAGTTCCACAACTTCTGATTTGATAGCTCTAATATCATAATTGAACACTCCTAAATATATTTGGGACATATTTGAAGATACGAATGAGTGTCTTTGTGGCACTCCAAGGTTTAATTGTGGGAAAAGGGGTGTGCATAGTGTCCCAGTGAGTAACTACAGGTCACTGGGGATTGTGGGGTGTCACACTTAGTAAATACTAGTAAAAATGGATGCAAAGCTCCAAGAAATGGTTCAGGAATGCTTAGCTGTGTTTAGGAGCATTTAGGATCATGCCAGCCTTGGTCTTTGCCCAGCCTAGATAAACCAGTTCAAAATAAGCAAGGAGCAGAAGCTCTTGACTTTGTTGCCCTTCATCTGCTTTTAGGAGATGAAGAAACAGGAGCACGCTTTTTCCTTACTCCATGCGCACAGAGAAGTCGTTTCATCTTTCTGTATGGGGCTGGTGGGTGGTTGGACAGCTGAGGCTACTGCATTCTAGGCATTTTGGTCCTTCCAAGTACGTGCTGGACACAGCGATCCTGGCAGCGCTTAATGTGATAGGTGTAGCATGAAGCACGTCTGGTGGTGGTGTTGGTTGCTTCTATTTCATGCCTGTTAACCCCAATGACTGGAAAGGTAAAATACGTCTTCTTGTCAGGAGTCTATTCCCCTGCTGAGCTATCTGCATGAAAGAGTCAGGATACTTGATTACAGGTTTTTAATTTTGCCTTATAAGCACAACTGCAAGTAAAGAAGTTATTTATTTTCAGAAATATTAGGGACAGACATTATGCAATATGGATGTTTAGT
The DNA here is from genome assembly GCA_032159205.1 of Eurystomus glaucurus suahelicus. Classification (NCBI taxonomy): domain Eukaryota; kingdom Metazoa; phylum Chordata; class Aves; order Coraciiformes; family Coraciidae; genus Eurystomus; species Eurystomus glaucurus. The sequence goes on along the minus strand of JAVFHW010066510.1, from coordinate 78,294 downwards.
AATTACTGAGAGAGGAACAGAAATAATTAATCCTCTGGCTCCTTTGCTGGCTTTCCTCCAGTCAACAGAGTGGGCCTTGTAAGATGCAAGCAATAGGAACCTGCTGTGGCCATCCTCAGAGTGCTTCAGGATTAGTCTCTCTGGAGCAAACAGCTGTTTCCATACAATCCTCTCATGGTACCCCAGGGACATCTGGAAGGCTTTTTTTCCCGACCAGTTCTGACCATTGGGAATGGCAGGAGGGACCTGCAGCTGGAGCAGCATGATGAAAGTCACTTGTCCATCCAGCTGCTGGAATTCTCTCCAGTGTGTATTCTCAAGCAGTCTGGTGAGCCTCACTCTCGGAGCATCCTTTCCACTCTACCCTTATTTTTTCAGTGGGTAGCAGTGGCATATATCAAAGAGTGTTGCTTTTGGAGAGTTATCTAATAGGGTTATGGGGAACACGAAGTCCTGAACCTAGGCCAGCATAACCCTACAAAGCAATGCAGACTGGGTGTGGACTGGCTGGTGTGGACAGCTCAGTTTCTACAACAGCTGGGAAGTGAAAAACAAATTAAACAAGACTTGGCAACATGTCCTTGCTGCGAAGAAGGGTGCAGAACCACGTCTTGGGCTCCATTAGCAAAAATGTAGGCAGCAGGTTGAGGACCATCATTCTTTCACTCTATATGGGATTTATGAGTGGCACTTGGAGTACTGCATCTGGTCTTTGTCTCCCCAGTAACCCGGAATATACCCATTCACCCCCCTGCATCTCTGTTCCTCAGGTGACCCCTATTTTGCTTTCTACACATGGTCTACCTCAGGTGACAGACCTGGTCACAGCTGAGGCTGGGCTAGTGCTCACATAACAGGAGGTTCAGAAAGGCTTGTGAATTTTTTTTAAAGTACAGGTTCCTCTGATTTTTAATGAGAAAGTTGTACTGCAAATTTCTGTGAGCTGGTTTGACAATCACATCTGTACTAACGAACGTTCAAGACAGTCCTTGGACAGAGACAAAGGTCTGCATGTGTAGGTTCTGCAGGCAGAGGAGATAAAGACACCATTATTATCTCCACTAATAATTTTTTTCAGCTTTTGATTCACCCTGGGGTTATTGGAAGAACTTCCCTGGTGTGACTTGAACCTTAAATTCTCCAACACTTTCTGCACCACTGGGCCTCAAGTGTAAGTTATGAGAGAATAAAGCATGTAACAAACTCCTACACAAGCCATGGGTTTTGGGCTATTTAAATTACAGCTGGGAGAGGGGAAATCATGTGAAATCTTTGGGGGGTACTTGCTCAAAGAGCTGGAAAGATTCAGCACAGTTTCTATCTCTCGGTTTTATGGCTTCTTCACTCAGATGCAACAATAAAAATGTTCCACCGGATTAGCTGTGTGTCTGAACTGTGATTTCTCTGTAGCACTTTTTCACACTCTGAAAGCCTAATGATAAGCAATCAAGAAAATGTTAATTGGGACAATTGCCCCCAGGGGACCCCAGGGTCCTGGGAAGCTGAAGGTTTTCATTAATGGTGTAGAGCTGGCTGCAAAAAAATATCATTTCTTATCCCCAGGAAATGTCTTAGAAATGTGGTAAAATATGAATTTCCAAGTAAAGTGTCCTGACCTTTTTAATTCACCTCCTAGAGGGTCTTTTTAAACTTTTTTTTTTGTCTCCAGGGCATCCTTGCCTCTTGATGGTTTCTCACAGACTTGTACTGAATGGGGATTGGGGTTAGGAGGATAATTATGCAGCTCCTTGGTGCCTACCCATCAGTTCAAGCACACCAGAGAGGAGCCAGTAACCAGGTTCCTTCTTTGCAGACCTCCAGTCACATTACAGTCTGTGAGGCCAGGGACCAGAGGTAGCTCCTTCTTTGTACCACTTGGTCATCCCTGCCAACCCATCTACGCTGACCAACTAGGAGGCATGCCGTGGCTTGATTTCCTTTTTGTTTTTCACAGTCCTCATTGAAAAAAAGTTGAGGAACCTGTCATTTAAAGTGCCATCAGTAAGCTCGTTCCACCTCGTTGGATCAATGGCCTGCTTCACACATTTTGGAGTTAGTGCTTTGGCGTCTTTGTGTGTCAGACCTTGGCCAGACGGGGCTTTGTCTTGATGAACATCTACACATATGCCAAGTGGGTGACTGTCTGCTCTGGGGACAATTTGTACCAATGTCTACAGGAGCTGCAAAGGTCTGGAAAACAGGGCCATGGTATGTGTCCGAGTCAGCAGTAGCTGCTTCTTTTCTTCTGTCCTGCACATTTGTAGGATTAATAGGGATCTCCTTAGAGATGGGGCAGCCATTTGTTGTCAGTAAAAGTTAATGTACCAGGGGAATTTACAGGAAAAACGCATTTAGTTTAGAGTTCATGGCTGTTGAATCCACCCACCCATCACTCAACGTGAGTGAATTCTGGCAACAGAGGTTTCATTATTGCCATGCCTTTGACAGATGATGATATTTGTCTCAGTAAATGCTTTCTTTCTGAATGCCTCCTTATCATTAGGAGAGGATTCAGCTGCAGAAAGGGAAGGGATTTCTTACCCTCCCTGTGCTGGCCAGTGCTGTGGAGCCAGTGAGCCTGAAGTGACCTCCGTGGTGGGAGGTCACTGGAAATGGAAGTGGAGTAGCCCTCCTGCACCAGGCCTCCGAGGTCCACCCTCTTTGGCCTGCAACAAGCTACGCTCCCCATCAACTGCACACTGAGGACCACTAATAACCTTTTGCTACATTAAACATTATTATTTTCTGTATTTGGTTGGTGAGTTTTATGAGTCTTCCAGGAAGCTCAGATACCGCAGTAGCTTCCTGCAACACAACGTGTGAGCCTGCTCTGTTACTGAGTGGTTTGTGCTCTTCCAGCAGACATGCCTTGTGAAAATGGGGCTCGTTTGGCTAAAGCTCTTGGCTAATAGGATGAGCATCCCTCAGGCTGTGGTATGTGTTGCTGAGTGTTGTTCCATGTTCCACCTCTCCTCTGGCGTGGGATGGACTCAGCTCTGAAAATCAGTGCAAAGCTAAACCCCTGCAGGGTTTGATTTGCCACTTACTGCTGTGTTGTGTTCTACAGCAGTAGCCTGCCCGCAGGTTTTTAACAGTAAATACTGCAGTAGAATCTCCCAGCTGAAGATTAGCAAACCAACACTTCACTGGGGTCACCCAAGGGAGGTGAAGCAGGGATGAGAGCTCCTGTCTAGGCTTCAAAAGCTCTTCTGTGATCCCTGGGCCACTGTGTCTCTGAGCTTCAAAGGAATCAGCCCTTTTACAACACAATTCTTCATGAGGACTGCATTTATAATTCCTTATTTCTTCCCTGTAACGAGCCTTGGTATCCCGATGAGATGCTCTTACTTGGATGCCAGCAGCTGCCACCGCTGAGCCCTTCTGCACCATACTGTGCTCCCCTTGCTGCCTTGCGCTGCTCTCCTGGCCTGAAAATGAAAAGCATAACAGGAACAAGTAAACACGAACTTATGTGTTATTCATTCTTTCAATAAGTTACAGTAAAAGAAACATAAATAAGAAAATATATTTATATTTCCGAATTTTCACATAGACCTTTCTGTAGCCTTCCTGGTATAGACCGGCCAACCAAATATAAGAAAAACACAACCCTGAAAAAGGATGAGCAATCCTCAGGAAAATTTTGGATCCTGTTTGAAACACTAAAAAAAGAGGAAGTTCCTACCCTGTCTTAGAGAGCATTAACCAGGAGCTGTGATTTAGTCTTGCATTTATATGTAATTATCATGGGGTCCCAGCCAGTAAGACAATTAATTCCTCCACTTGTTATCTGCACTGAGGGTCAGGCAGGGTGGCTTTTGCTGAAGATCTGCATCAAGATCCGGGTCAGTAACTTGCCTATGGAGTGTCGAAATCTTGTTTTGCTGGGCGTGCACCTCAGGAAAGTCAGACAAGAGGCTAAGTAAGGTGCCTCTGGGCTCCTTGTACTGACACAGGAGCATTTCCTGACTCACCCCACGCCTGAATGCCTTCACAGATAACTGTGCTGCACAGGACAGATTCGGGAGATGGAATCCAGGTGAAGGCTCTGCACCAGAGCCTGGTTCTTCTCTGCACCACCCAGGAAATGTTTTTAAAAATGTTTTGTGTGCGTTTTATAGTAACGGATCTAAAAAATAGATTTTCAAGGGTGAGTTTAGAAAAAGCAGGGTGAAAAATGACAGCAAAGTGTGAAGTGCTGGGGCCCAAGTTGTGGGCCCCAAGTTGGAGTTGACCTGTGGATGAGTAACAACCTAGCAGAATGTTTTGTTGTTTTTGTTGGCTTCATGTTCCAGAGGCAGAACCTGGCCCACCTGTGTCTCTGTGGCTCTGCCTTCACCCAGGTGGTCATGGTTGGGGTGGTGGGCAAGGCCAGGATTATATTAACCAGGAGCTGATCAGTTGGAAGGGCTTCCTGTTGGGTGTGGCTTCTGTTGGGGCTGGTTGCATCTTGCTGAGCTCTCTGGGTGGTGTCCTTCCATGTGAGGGGCCACTGAGGAGCCATCTCTGTCTGTTGTATCCAGCAGGTGATGCTGGCACCACAGTGGGCAGTGGCGGAGCTGGGCCAACAGGAACCTATGGCAGGACTGTCTGCAAGAAGCCTTGTGAGGGGATGTTGCTGAGTTCAGTGTTGTCCCATGTGATCAGGCAACTGATGGCAGCACACAAAGCTGCACTTTCTCTTAGAGAATTTTCTTCTTCTCCTTCCTGATGGCTTTGTCCCTCCATTCCCCGACTCTCCCTTTTCATGGGCCTATTACAGCATCTGTTGGCCTCTGATGCTGCGGTGCGTGCTGCCGGAGGAGCTGACCAGCCCTGCATAGCTCAGGGTAGCTCACCAGCTGGACTCACGTATTGACTTGGTCAGGGGCGTGCAAGTTACTGTAAGGTTTGGTAACCTCATACTGTGCTGGGGTAGTCTTTAACCTGAGCAGCACATGAAGCTTGCTCACCGATCTCCAAGGAGTTTAAGGATGCTTGGCTGAGCTGCTGCGTGTCTGTATGCTGCAGGTGCCTTATTCCCTCTACTTGCATTTTCAGAAAACATCCTCCATGACTTGGAAACCCTTCATAGATGAGGCTGCAGCCAAGACATCGTGCAAGCTCAGCACGCTACTGCATGCACCTGAGCTGGGCACGTGTGTGGGGATATGACGTAGGTGCAAGGCTGTGGGTACAGCAGGGCCGTCATCAGGAAGAATCTTCAAAGTTTTGTCTCTTCCTAAAGTACAGTTTTTATGGCTCTGCTTGAACTTCCCTGCTTTATATATATATATATTTTGCAGTACTCTGACACATATATTAGCGGGGATGTGCTGTATCAGAGCTGCAAATCAGCCTGCAATTCCCCAGGTTGCTCTGTAGGTTTTTTTATGCTGGCACATCTGCAAAGGAACTCCAGCCCTTCCAAGTTTGCCCTGTGAGAACAGAGTAACCCCTTTCCTCTGGAAATCTTGTAATAAAATAAAGGGAATACAACACTCCTGTTATGAAGATCCCATGGATGTCCTTTATCATTTATCAAAAGCAAAAGGTGTTCATGTAATATCTGTTGGAACTGTACGCGGGGGAGGCTGCTTGGTGGAGCACATTAATAAAAAGTCAGAAACCTGAAAGATATGTCTTCTTGCAGATTCACAATTGTGCATTAATTTATTTTTGTAGCTTTTTCTCAATAGTCCAGTGGCTTCTGTCAGGAAGCAATTTCATTAAAGCTTTGATCATAGTGGTAATATAAAGCCAAGCTTTCTGCAAAGGCTTCATTGCCCTAAAGAGTGTGTAATTGGCCAAATGTCTTAGAAAGTTTTGCTTGGTTTCTCCAGAGCACAAGTAAAAATTAATTACCCCAGCAGTAGCTGCAGTGCCATCATATAAGGGTGTCAAAACTAGTCTTTCCACATGGCATATTCTAACAGAGCAATAGATATGAGACTTGCCATAAATGTGATTTGTGAAGATCATTAATGAAGTACTAGACCTAATTGACTTCTTCTGGCTTTATGACAGCATAAAAAAAAAGTTCTGCACAACCAATGATATTTCTTTTAAACTTCTCCAGCTGAATCCCTAATGCTGCAGAGCTCTCTTAAAACCAAGCTTTCACCAATATTTATTTGGGAAAAAAGAAACTGACCGTTAGGCAACATTTCCAGTTCTTTAGAAATAATAAGAATTTAAAAGCAGTTCTTCCACTGTGAAATGAAATGAAGATGCTCTGCAATTATTCCTGAAAACCCCAGCACATTAGAGAAGATCAGCTGAGGGTGCTTGCTAGACTGATCATTTGAGAGCTCAGTAACAGATGAACAGAGTCAAGCTCAAGTCCCTGTCGTGATCTGGTTCAGGGATTCGTACTCATCTTCTGCATTTCAGGGAGAAACATTAACTTTTCCAATGTGATTACAGCGTTCCTGACCTGAAACCATAGCCATTATATTTTTGTCAATTTTTTGTCTTTTTTTTTTTTTTTTTTTGTCGTCAATTTTTGTCATTAGATCATTCTAGAAAGATCTTTTATTTTCCAACCATCTTTTGTTCAGACACACTGAGGTCTGTGACAACAAATGTCACCAGTCATACTGGGATTTGCAGTAACATATGGTAGTAGTTTATATTGCTGCTGTAAGTATAAAGCAGCCCAGATCATAGAATCATAGAATGTTAGGGGTTGGAAGGGACCTCTGGAGATCATCAAGTCCAACCCCCCTGCCAGAGCAGGACCATAGAATCTAGGGCGGGTTACACAGGAACGCATCCAGACGGGTCTGGAAAGTCTCCAGAGAAGGAGACTCCACAAGCTGGACTCCTCGCTGGGTTACAAACTGGCAGGATGGCCAAGCCCAAAGAGTGGTGGGGAATGGAGTCAAATCCAGTTGGCGACCAGTCACAAGTGGTGTCCCTCAGGGCTCAGTTCTGGGACCTGTCTTGTTTAATATCTTCATCAATGACCTGGATGAGGGAATCGAATGCACCCTCAGTAAATTTGCAGATGACACAAAATTAAGCACAAGTGTCGATCTGCTTGAGGGTAGGAAGGCTCTGCAGCGGGATCTGGCCAGGCTGGAGCGATGGGCTGAGGTCAATTGTATGAGGTTTAACAAAGCCAAGTGCCGGGTCCTGCACATGGGTCACAACAACCCCCAGCAATGCTCCAGGCTTGGGGAGGAGTGTCTGGAAAGCTGCCTGGTGGAGAAGGACCTGGGAGTGCTGGTGGACAGCCGGCTGAACATGAGGCAGCAGTGTGCCTGGGTGGCCAAGAAGGCCAACAGCATCCTGGCCTGGATCAGAAATGGTGTGACCAGCAGGAGTAGGGAGGTGATTGTGCCCCTGGACTTGGCACTCGTGAGACCGCACCTTGAGCATTGTGTCCAGTTTTGGTCACCACAGTACAAGAAGGACATTGAGGTACTGGAGTGGGTCCAGAGAAGGGAAGCGAAGCTGGTGAGGGGTCTGGAAGGCATGTCTTATGAAGAGCAGCTGAGAGAGCTGGGGCTTTTTATGTCTGGAGAAGAGGAGGCTGAGAGGAGACCTTATTGCTCTCTACAACTACCTAAAAGGAGGTTGTAGCGAGGCTGATGTTGGTCTCTTCTCCCAAATTACTAATGATAGAGTGAGAGGAAATGTATTTTGTGAAGTTTGATAAATACACGGTCATGTGAACAAGTAACTGGAGATTCAAAGGTGAGGAATTTCCCAGACATTCAGAATCTACCATTTACTGATCTGACTGAAACTCACAGTGATTATGTTAATATTAATCACAAGTCTTTTGTCTTACTTCACTTAATTCCCTCAAATAGTGCATCTAGAGATATTATGAGGAAGCCAACAAAGGACAGTTATAAGGTGGGTTCTGGGATGTGCTCTGCATCACAAGCACCCTCCTTGCAAAGAGGAGGTGGCTTCAGGCTACTGGCAGAGACGATTCCAGATGGGTGTCACTGGTCATCATATAGAAATTTGTAGCAGGGTGAGGAGTATGCCCATCCGTGAAGTAACTCTGAAACTACTCATAAGCAGTGAGCATTATGAGAAAGTATTCTCCAAGTCCCCCAGATTTTTGAGGTTCAGCTACTTACTCCAGAAGGACAAATCCCTGAATCTAATTTGGGGATATATTCCCTAAACAAACTTCTACTTTAGCTGCTCAGCATCACTGGATAGGTTTCTGTCAGCAATATAGGGGTGGAACTGTGAAACTGTTTCAGAGCTCCAAATATCCACATTGTCCACGTTTTGGGGGTTTTCTGTCACAGTGAATCAAATGCTCACCTGTGGTCAGTGTGCAGGAGGTGCAGCTCCCTGCTTGGCTTCACTGGCAAGGAATCCAGCTGCGCTTTGAGGCTGCTTTGCCATGCAAGCTGAAGGTGATGGCTTCAGACATGACCTTCTGATCTAGATGAAAACTCTAAATAGATGCAACCTTTGAAATTGTTAAATTAGAATACTCTTAAACTTTTCTGTGAGCAGTTTCTGTTCTTGTACTCCTGCACTCAGGAGGTGAATTTAGTTGCAGCTGTGAACTTGCATTTAACATTTTGAAATCCCTAGTGGCTTCACTGGCATGATGCAGCAGTTTGTCTTTTGGTTACCCCCCTGCCACGCGGTGTGATTTGTGATGTGAACTTCCTAATAATCTGCAGCTTGAGTATTCCAAAAGCATTATTTATACAGCACTCTCGACACTGAGCTATGCCGTGCTGCTTCCATGGAAACCTCTGACAACGGATTACTGTCGGGCTTGACAGATACACAATACCTCATCTTCCCTATGTCAGTCATCAGACAAGCCCTACTGTGTCAGACCAAAAGTCTATCTGTCCAGTATTTTGTCTCTAACCATGGCAAATGACTAGGAAAAAGTATTAGAACAGGACAAGAATATATCAATACCGGTATAAATCCAAACTTTCAACATTTTGGATCTTGGGGAGTAAAATCTTTAATTCAACGGCCTTTTAAAAATTTTTATTTTCTTGGCTTTGTCACTTTTTTGGACCTGTGTAATAAATCAGAATGGGATCATAGCATTATTTAGTTTATAAAAGGCTTCAGGAGATCTCTAGTCTGACCTCCTGCTCCAAGCTGGGTTAGCTATGATATCAGACTAGGTTGCTCAGGTCTTTATCCAGTTAGGTCTTCACAGCCTCCAAAGATAGAGATCGCACATCCTTTCTGGACAACTATTTTTTTACCTACCTGTGTGATTATGTGTAAGAAGTAAAGTAAACTTGCTGGGTAAAAAGTCTAGTAAATTCCCTGTTTGGTCAAGGCTGATGAGTAAAAGCAGAGCCAGTAACTTGTGGAAGTGATCAGTACCTGCCTTGGAGGAGATTTGGTTTCTATTTGTAAGACCATTGAAGATATTTGATGCAGAAAAATACAGTGTTAATAAAGTATGCAGTTCTGTACCTAGTACCCCATATTGGTTGAAAAAAACCAAGGAGGATGTCTGGAGAGTATCTGAAAACCCAGCCTTTTTCTCCATGAAATGTGGAGGGAGGATGACAGGTCGTGGAAGGTTGTGGAGTTTGAAAGTGACACCAGCAGATCAGTTTATTTGCTCATGGCTTGAAAGCTGGCAAAAAGAGTGATGTGCCTGTGGAAAATCTCCTTCAATAAAGCCACTTTATGTGTCAGAAACCTGGAGGAGGAGCCACGTGGTCAGATGTAAATGCCTACATATGAAATTGTCTCCTCTTCTCTATGGTCAGCAGGGAGAAATAGTTGCTTTTAAGCCTCAATTCATGTCAGTCTGAAGCAGCTCTCTAAAACAGAGTCATTTTCTGAAAATGTTTATTGCTTTTCATTGACTACAGCAGGATAATAGGGTGGCTACCTCAGATGGCACTTTCAAACTGTGCATATGTAATGGAGTAATCTCCTATTGCCTAGCATAAAACCCTCGCTATATCTGATGGATGGGAGAAGTCTGCCACTTCTACAGCTTTTACAACTTATTTTCTCTCTCTTTTCTCCCTACCAAAAAATGAGAGGGTTTTTTTTTGTGGTCCTCTCTGTGCTAGATTTTATCTTTTGAAAGTCATCCATCTGAAATCTATTCCACTTGACATAGTAGATTCAAAGAATTTGTAGAAGGCAGTTTTTTCAGGTGGAAAACTATAAACTGTTGAAGACGGGAAATCCCCAGCTACATTATTTTAGAGAAAAGGATATTTCTGTGGTTTTTGGTGTGGAAACATACAGGAGAACACTGAAGTGGCTGGTTGCAGGAAGTGAAGAAGTCATGCAGTCAGCAAGTTTTTTTCTGGGCTATACTGGGGATTTGTTGGGACTCTGTCTTTTGCCATAAATCCCCCAAACAGCTTTGTTCCTTGGGTGCAAAGTATGCACGGTGTAAGGTGATCTCAAAGGGTTTTGTGATTGCTCGGTGCTGAGTGAACCACATGACATGTCCTTTCTTCTAGGCCTAGTTTGAGCTGGTTCTGTTTAACTCCCAGCTCTGCAGCCCAGCCTAGATCCTTCAGTCAGGGTGAAAGAGGAATGAAAAGAGGATGAAGTTTTTTTAAAACTCCTTCTTGCAAGAAGCAGCATGACAGTGAAAGCTCTTGGTTTTGCACACCTGGCAGCCCTGCTGGGTGTTTTATTCTTAGACCTTTACCTTCAGCTGAATGCTGTCTCCTTTTCTGGTTTCTTCACGCCCTTTAGGACTTCCGAAGGGCACTTGTCCATCCAGTGTATTCTTGTTCTCTGCTTATCAAGCTAGCATGCATTTCAATATTAGAAGCTTTTTTCCCCCCTTTCTGATACTGGACATGAATTATTGAATTTATCTTGTACCTGCCTAGGCTAGAAGGATTTTCTGAGGAAGTAGTGCACATGTTTGGTTTTACTTTCTTGACTTCAGCTAAGATCAAAGATAACATTCATATGCTTCATCCTTCCTGGCTGTGTTATTCATAGGTGTCAAAAACCTTTTTTATGGAATCTTTAATTAAGCCTGTTTTGACACCACTTCTTGGTTTTCTTTCATTATTTTCTCAGTGTTGAAAATTGAGTTGATTTTTTTCTTCCTGCTTTCACAGAAAAAAGGGCTCTGAAACTCTTTGTATAATGAATTAGGAGCCGGGAGATATTAACTATACCAGTGTTTAATAATATTGTCAGCATATGCAGCACCATTGGAGTACAGTCATCACGATAAGAGACTTTCATTTCAAACATGATTACAGATGGCTGGATCACTCCCAGATCATAAAAGTATTTACTAGATAGCTTTTCCTTGTGATAAACAGAGTAGCTGCTGGATACAGTGGAACATGGCTTTGTTACGATCTTTGAAGAATGTTAAATGCTGGCAGAATAAATATTTTATTATTCATTTGTTTTTTAGTTTTATGATACTTGCTTTTTATCTATTACAGAGAAGAAATATTAGCAAAAGCTGTGTGTGGAAATTTTGCCAATAAGTTTAGCTATCTTCTCAAGTGACTCTTTGAATCGTATCCATCAAGATAACTGCTTTTTATTCCCTGTTTATCTGATCCATGACAAAGGTGTGGTAGTATGTGGTTTTGTCTTGTCTTTCATGCTTTTAACCAATTTTGCTCTATCGTAAGAAAAATCTGTATAATTAATAAAGATTTACTTGTTGTCATCCTCTTTGTTCATGCTGCGGGGATCTTCTGGCACTCACTAACTATTACAACCATTTGTGTTTGGTTTGTGTGCCAGGGTTTTAATACTGGGGAAGGGACTACAGGGGTAGCTTCTGTGAGAAGCCACCAGAAACTTCCCCTTTGTCCAGAGTAGCCAATGCCAGCCAGCTCCAAGATGGACATGCCACTGGCCAAGGCTGAGCCCATCAGCAATGTGGAAGTGCCTCTGGGACAACACATTTAAGAAGGGGAAAAAGAAAACCGCACAATGGCAGCAGGGAGAGAGGAGTGAGAATATGTGAGAACTTAGTCTGCAGACACCAAGTTCGATGAAGAAATAGGGGGAGAAGGTGCTCCAGGTGCCTCAATAGATTCTTTTGCAGCCCATGGTGAAGACCATGGTGAGGCAGGTTGTCCACCTGTGGCCCATGAAGGTTAACGGTAGAACAGACATTCACTTGCAGCCTGTGGATGACCCCATGCTGGAGCAGGTGGATGAACCTGAAGAAGGCAGTGACTCCAAGAGCAGCCTGCACTGGAGCAGTTTGTGATGAACTACAGCCCGTGGGAAGGGTTCATGTTGAAGAAGTTCATGGAGGACTGTCTCCTGTGGGAGGGACCCCATGCTGGAGCAGGGGGAGAGTGTGAGGAGTCCTCCCCCTGCAGAGGAAGGAGTGGCAGAGACGTGTGATGAACTGACTGCAAGCCCCATCCCATTCCCTGCCCCACTGTGCCTCAGGGGTGGGGGGGAGGGAGGAGAAAATCAGGAGTAAAGCTGAGCCTGGGACAAAGGGAGGGGTGAGGAGAAGGTGATTTTAAGATTTGGTTGTATTTCTCATTATCATACTCTGATGTTGATTAGTAAATTAGTATTGTTATTGTTCAAATTAAATTGATATTTTTTTCCTCAAGTTGAGTCTGTTTTGCCCATGACCATAATGGGTGAGCGGTCCCTTCCTGTCCTTATCTTGACCCAAGAGCTTTTCATTATATTTTCTCCATCACATTCCACTAGGTGGATGAGTGAGTGGTTGTATGGTGTTTAGTTGCCATCTGGACCTAAGCCATGACACCACTGTAACACATGCCCCTTTTCCAGAGCCGGTCTTTGATCTGTTTTATAGTAGGGCAAGCTCTGGCTTGAGCTCTGTGACTTTCTAACTAAGTATCTTTTTGAGTTGTATATTGAATTACTTCTAAAATCTGTAGTCTCAGGATGCTTCCCTTCCCTTCCCTTCCCTTCCCTTCCC
>JAVFHW010066510.1:0-55266 GCA_032159205.1 Eurystomus glaucurus suahelicus | reverse complement strand
GTAAGAAGACTTCATCAATATCCTACCCTTGATCAGGTGGCCTATAATAAACCCCAACCACAAAGCTCCCTTTGTTGTCACGATCTCTAATTCTTATCCACAGGCTTTCAGCCTTCTCATGGCTATTCTTCAGGGACAGCTCTTCACAGTTTACCCATTCCTTATTGTAGAGGGCAACACCTCCACCCCTTCTGCTGCACCTGTCCCTTCTAAATAGCCTGTAGCCTTTGATAGCCACACTCCAGTCATAGGATTCATCCCACCATGTTTCAGTGATGGCCACTATGTCATCGTTTTCTTGTAGCACAGTAGCTTCCAGTTCTTGCTTGTTGCCCATGCTGCATGCATTCGTGTAGAGGCATGTCAGCTGGGCTGCTGGTCGTGTCTTCTTCCTAGAGGGACACCCCTTTTTTTTTTTTTTAAGATGTTTCATGGTCACTACTCTGTTGAATCCTTTTTCCTTAGAAGCCATTAGATTGTCTGTGGTAGGCATTGCCTGTGCTGCAGTTTCTACATCATTCCCCCATGCAACAGGTTGAAGGGCCTTACTGTCACACCATCCCTTCAACACTGGTGTATCACCTTGCCTCATTAGACTGGCGGTCTCCATTTTATTAGTACTATCTCCCTCCCCCTTCCTATCTAGTTTAAAGCCCTGTCAACCAGTCCTGCAATCTCCTTCGCAAAGACCTTTTGAGAGAGGTGTCTCCCATCCCCGGAGGTGTTTAAAAAATGAGTAAATATAGCACTTGAGGCTATGGTCTAGTGGTCAGGGAGATGCTGGGCTGAAGGTTGGACTTGATGATCCTGGAGGTCCTTTCCAACCATAATGATTCTATGATTCTAAGACTGCTGAGGTGGATGGAGCTGTTCATGTCACTCTTACCTGGAAAGGCTGCAAGGAAGAAAGAGGCTTTGCAGCTTTCCATCAGGTAGTCACATTCAGGATTTGTGCCATTTTCTCTTTCAGTTTAAGACATACAGGTGGCAGCACTGTGTCAGATCAGGTGTGAATCTGGCTGCTCATCCTGCATTTGACAATGGTCAATAGCAATGATGGAGGAGGAGAAAGAGCCTGAAGCTGTACAACTACCTGTGGTTCACTAACCTAAGTGACATCAATACCTTTAATACTCTTGGATGAATTTCCTTCAATTATCTTGTCTACTGTCTGTTGGAATCCTTGCATGTCAGTAGGATCCAGGAGGTTTTGTGTTTTACTACCCGCAACAAAAAAACCTCTGTTCCTAGCTGTTTTGCACCTTTTTTTGTTTTGTGTTTTTTTTTTTTTTTGAGCTGTGTGATCTACATTTCCTGGAGCTGGACAAAAATCTGGTGATTCACAGATCATCATTTCCCTTATTGATCTGATGATCTTAGAGGCCTTTTCCCACCATAATGATTCTTTGATTCTACGATATTAAGGAACACTGTAATGATGAGTGTTTAAAGTAATTGATATAATGATAATGACATCAGTGTGAAGAAAGATGAAAGTTGTTTCCTGCAGAGCTGGGATATGTGATTTGTCATCAGAATCAAATACAGTAATCCAATTCGGGCACGATGGACGAAGTGGTCATTATGCTCAGAACCATGGTTAGGGGAAAAGAGAAAGTTTCTTAGATGTTAGAGTTAAAGAAATCAAGGTCTGTGGAGAGACCAACAGGTAAAGTTGGGAGAAAACTACACAAATCCTTTCTCCATCCAAAATGTAAGGTTATAAAGCCAAATACAGGTCCAGAAGCATGAAAAACTAACCTGAGCCAAGTATGTACACCTGGAAGTGCTCTCTGTTGGTTCTGGTCTCTTAGGTCTACTAAGAGATGCAACTTCTTCCTACAAATCTTAACTCGCTTATATAGATCATTACAGGTGCAATGCTGTTAGTCATCTGAATAAATAATTTGTAGATACTGGTGGAATCTACCCACAGGACATTACAACACAAGCCTCTTACTTTGTCTCTCTGAGCTATGAATGAACCTTTTCCAACAAAGTCTTAGAGGAATCTGGTTTTTCAGTCAACAGTCAACAGCAGGTTTTTGAAGGTCTGATCTCTTGGTGGCTTTCTCACATGTTACCTCGGGAGCTGGCTACCTCTGTTAAAAGTGAGGAAAATAGTTGATGTTGATATATTGTGTGTAGTTGGGCTCACTGAAAATCAAAAGAATAATACATTTTATATGCTTTGATCATCTAGAGATACTGTTTGGAGAAGCAAAATTGAAGAGTCTGAGGTGTTCTTCCTTGGAAATGATATCTTAATTATGTTGTGATTTTAATGTTTTATATCCTTTTGTGACCCTGCAAAATCCTGGTCCTTTTTGCATGGTTGTCAAAGCTTGTGTTTTGTTTTCTGTGTCTTTATATTGGTGCTGGGAGTACTAAAGGCCTCTTGATAAAGTTATTTTAATGAATTTCTATTGATATTTGCCAATATCATTAGCTAATAGTTTATTGCCTATATACACAATGGATTGTTCCTGTAGAAGGGTGGCTTCCTCTTTCTAAATACATCTTTTTCTCTTAGACAAAAACATAAGGAAAAAAGAAAACATCTTTTCTGTGGAATCATGGCTTGCCTCTTTTTCCCTCCAAATTTAACCTGAACTCATATAAATGCAAGTGCAACAGAAAGCTGTTAATTTTGTTGGTAGCATTGCTTTCCTGCGAAGATTAATCTTCATGAGTGACTGATTTTTTTGACCCTCTTATTTGTCTCTGAATGATGTCCAGATGAGCTACTCTGCAATAATAACATGTTCAAATTTCAGAACATCTCAAGAGTCTTTAAGAGGTGGTGCAATAAGTCAAAAGAACCTAATTTCCCCTGAAGTTCCTTTAAAATAGAGTAATAGTGATACAGCGTGGTATTTATAGGGAAATATGAAAGCATGCCACAGATAACTGGGAGGAAGTCACAGAAGGGCAAGAGTATTGGGCAGTTTGCTGCCAGGGTGCACACGTGATTGTCATTAAGAATATTTATATACAGAGTTTTCCTACCAGCTCATTATATTAGTTCCTCATTGTGGACAGATTTATCTGAGATTAAAAATTATAATCAGCAAGGTTATGAACTAATAAGCACACCTAATTTGGATGTGGTTAGAGCATTAAATTGAATTAGTGACAGCACCATTTCACTTCATTTTGGTAAGGTTATTATCACCTACATATTCCTTCCATGAAATGGGACCGTGACTACTTTGGTGGCTATAATGAGTTATTTCTTTGGTTCTGTTTCTAGGTCAGATATTACTATTAGATAATGTTCATCATTAGGAAGGCAAAGTGGTCAGTTAGAGGGAGGCTTTTTCCTCTGGTGATGCAGGAAACCTCGAACGATCTTTTGTGCTTTCATCTGAAAGCACAAGGAGCATGCCCCAAGATCTACACCTTGCAGCAAACAAATTCAGGTGTATCCTGCTGGCAGCTCATGCCAGGGGAAAATGGGGAACAAGCCTTCCATTTTGTGAAACCACATGCAGCGTATGACTCAGATTCATGATGGATGCGCTCCCCCACCTCCAGGTTCCTGAACAGCAACTAATCAGGGCCACAGAGAGCTGCAGCATTTATCAGATGGCTTCCCTTCTTCAGGTCTTCATTCACAAATTTGCTTCTGTGCGGTGGTGCCCAAGACAGTGCTAATGAGTTCACTGAAGTGCTGGAAGCAGGATTAGCCGTGTTTTTGTGGCTCTTTGCCCAGGTTATTCAGGCCTGCTTCTCAGCAGTGCTAATTAAGCGAAGCAGAGATCTCCATGGCGGTGAGTATATTTGTTGTGGTGTGCAGTTATTTCAGGCAGTTCCACATGGTGTTGCATGGCTCTGGTAGACCTACCCCTCAGCATCAAGGACGTAAACGGTCCAATAACTCTGTAGGCTTCCCTCTCTCTCTTCCTCCAGTAAAAGCGGTGTAATTTTTTGTCACCTGTTCTCTTAGTGATACTTCTTAGAGACAGACCTACTGCCTGACTGAAACACCTCCCTGTGATGCAAGAGGGTATATTCTCCTTGACTCAAACAGGCTGAATCCTGACTGCAGGGGGGCAGTATGAAGTAGGCAAACTTGCCTGAAAAGCTGTAAATTAAACAACTACCTAAAAAGTGAGCATTGGACATGAGCCTGTTGGGTGTTATTGGCTTTTGTCACTAGCCACCAGAGTCAAGGAAGCTTTGCTGGCAAGGGTAAGGAGCTTGTTTTACCGTTGCTGTGCAATTGGTGCCCTGCTGTGCCTTGCAGTTGTGGAAACCTGCACCCAGAGCGTGTGGAAATGCCATGCCCAGTGTGGGGAGCTGCTGAACTGTGCCTGTCACTGTGCACCCCTGGGAAAATCTCACCAGACTCACCAGCAGAGGAAGCTAGGGGTGCCCTGAGGAGACCTCGGGGAGGCCAAAGAGCTGATTTGCATGTAAAAAAAATTAAGAGCAAAGAAACCAAATCTTCTCAGTGTGCACTGAGGGGTGACTGAGGGGGACAATTCATGCTTCCAGCTGGACAGGGCTTCTTGGGTGCCTTAGTGTTGAGATTTAGGTTCAGTCCACCAGACCTGGGTGGGTCCAAATTTCTCATCTGTAATAGCCCATCTCCATCCTCTTCTGCCATAGCCAACACTATAGTGATTCTCTAAAGACAACCTCCTTCATACAACATGGCATACCATGTGGCACCTCCCAGGCAGTGCAGCACACCCCTGGCTTGTGAGCTGCAGTAGCAGGAGGTCCCTCAGTGCTCACCTCTCCATAGGGCACAACAGCCAGCCTTTGCTTGGCTCAGTATTTCCACCGCCTGCCCTGGTAAAGATTTCTTCTCCCTTCCTTCCTAGGCTATCCAAAGGCCACGAGGAGGTGGCCTGATGACCTTGTGGATCTGGATCCTGTGAGGTGAGCAGAGGTGATCAGAAACAAGGGCTCTGCAGGGGGCCAGCCTCTCCCAGCTGATGCAGGAGGGTCTGTTCCTGTCCTGCATCCAAAAATAAGTCTTTGGCTTTCAGGGGTTGAGCCTGAAGCAGTGCAAGGGAGGGTGAGCTTATTCCCCTTTCCATGGCCCTGGTGTGCACTGACTTTTCTTTATCCCAGGGAGGGGACAATGACGAACCTCACAACCCATTTTTGTATTTTCCCAAGCTATGTCTCCTTGCTGTGCAATTCAAATTTGAAACTGCTGCCTGGACATAGTTTGCAGCAAGTGTTTCACTACAAACCCTGTAGAAAGGAAATAAGAACTCGAGTGAGAGCCCATTTCTCTTTACATAAGAAACTGATTATGCCCAATATGCTCAAACCATTGCACTGCCTGCCCTCTGCTTGTTCCAGTGACAGAGCTTCCCCTGCAGATATTGATTGCAAAATTATCATGGTGCACAAGACAAAGGAACTTCTGGGGATGCCTGGAAGGAGGCATGTTCTCAGTCAAGAGAGGATCAGGGCATTACTTTGGTTTAACAGGAGTTAAACTTTTCAGTGCCCTACTTGTGAAAGCTCACAGCAGTCCAAATGTCATCCTTGCAAAATCAGAGCCAAATAGCATTTCACTCAAAGTGTGCTACTTCCAGGCAGAATTCTCTCTCTTCTTTATTTTTTTCATCTTTTGTTTTTTTTTTTTTTGAAAGAACATTATGTGGGCCTGCTTGAATCAGAATATACTAATTGGATTATTTATGCTGCATTTGATCAAGTAATTGAAATAAATTGGAAGGCTAATGATGACTCACTGTTTTGGTGAACCCCCATGGAATAAACAACCATAAGAGGGAATTAGCCTGTTCCATGTAAACATTTTCTAAAGTTATGGTCTTTGATCAGCTCTCCTGTGACCAATTGACACCGCACCATTGATTGTAAAATCAATATGTGATGACAGAAATTGGGTTGCTGTTTTAGTGGAACAAGAGTGTACCCTGTGGGTGCCATGCACATTTTTTCTCTCTATTGACAGGGTGAAAAAAAGGTCACATTCTCCCCAGATGTTTCCCTCAAAATGTGAAGGACTGGGGCCTAAGTTGTGGGCCCTGAGTTGGAGTTGTCCTGTGAATGAGTCACAACCTAGCAGAATATTTTGGATTTTTCTATTGGCTTCATGTTCCACAGGCAGAACCTGGCCCACCTGTGACTCTGCCCTCACCCAGGTGGTCATGGTAGGTGAGGCCAGGATTATATCAACCAGGAGCCAATGAGTTGGAGGAGCTTCCTGTTGGGACTAGTCACACCTTGCTGAGCTCTCTGGGTGGTGTCCTTCCATGTGAAGGGCCACTGAGCAGCCATCTCTGTCTGTTGTGTCCAGCAGGCGATGCTGGCACCACAGTGGGCAGTGGAGGAGCTGGGCCAACAGGAACCTATGGCAGGACTGTCTGCAAGAAGCCTTGTGAGGGGATGTTGCTGATTTCAGTGTTGTCCTGTGTGATCAGGTGACTGATGGCAGCATCAAATAATGATTGCTGAACCAGAACAACAAGATGGGACTGTAATGTAGTCCCTTCCCATAGCTGCGGCGCATCTCTTGGCCTCAAGTTTACCTCATGAACAAGTTCACTCTTTTTTCTTGCTTGATGCCCTGGAAATATCTGCTATGGCTCTGAGGAGCACTGGGTGACTCTCCGCTCATGCCCCTGAAAACAGCGGACTCCCCAAGCACCTCTGTTGTGGGAGCCAAAGGTTGTCTGCTTTGCCTGCAGGGGTACAGAACAGCAAAAGACAAGGCCACCTCTCCCTGCTTCTAGACCTGTCATTCATTAGCTCTTGTCACTGCTCACTGTGCTACAGCATTGTTGTGCTGGTTCAGCCATCATCATTTCATGCTGCCATCAGTTGCCTGATCACATGAGCCAACACTGAACTCAGCAACATCCCCTCACAAGGCTTCTTGCAGACAGTCCTGCCATAGGTTCCTGTGGGCCCAGCTCCTCCACTGCCCACTGGGGTGCCAGCATCACCTGCTGGATACAACAGACAGAGATGGCTGCTCAGTGGCCCTTCACATGGAAGGACACCACCAAGAGAGCTGAGCAAGGTGTGACCAGTCCCAAAAGGAGCTATATGCAATAGGAAGCTCCTCTGGCTCATTTGCTTCTGGTTAAAATAGCCCTGGCCTCGCCCACCACCCCAATCATGACCACCTGGGTGAGGGCAGAGCCACAGGTGGGCCAGGTTCTGCCTCTCGAACCAATAGAAAAAACAAACCATTCTGCTAGGTTGTGACTCATTCACAGGCCAACTCCAACTTGTGGCCCACAGCTCAGGCCCCAGCACTTCAAGCACATGACTAATAGCAGTGGGCTCCTGCTCAGTGCTCACTGTGAGGACAGGACTGAACTTTCCCCTGCCGTGCCTGTGAGCAGCACAGTGCTAAGGGTGGTCTAAACATTTCATGCGCTATCCTGCAAAACACAGTGAACGCCACAGTGCAGAGAAATACACCAAATACAAGCTGCAGCCGCTGGCTTTATGGGCACCCAGATTCACAGAGGTGGGGAAAAGGTATGAAAACAAATCCTTGCCTCTCAGATGATGAGATGTGTAGAGTGCTGATAATCAGGAAACTATTCTACTGCATCAATATACTTGACAAGCTAAAAAATAGCTACAAAATTTCATGAATATTTCTGTGTAAATTGCATTTAAATTAGTGTCAATGCTTCCCCTTGTAGATTCCAAATTAGCAGCTATTCTTCTGTTAATGTAAATTTAACTTCTTGTTGTTCCTTACTTTTGTACCAGCTCCATTCTAGTAGAAACTGAAGCACAAACTTCAGAAGGACGCTTCTCAAAGCGTCCAGATGGCAACAATAATTATTTATTATCTTTAGCTACCATGATTATGTTGCCCAATCTGTGATATTGTAAATTAGTTTTCAGATGGTTGTAGGAGCTGTAGCAAGTTTAGTGAAAAAAATTGCTCATTATATGTTTGTTCAAAAGGATTGAACAATCAGAGAACTGCAGCTCTTTCAGCGTAAGTAAATCAATATGAAAGTTTAGATCTAAAAGGGACTCTGAACGTGGAGGAGCTGGTCTGGTGGGATGTGCACAATGAGGAACACATTGTTCACGTGGCACTGGAGTCTGGGTTGCTCTGAAATCCACATTCCCAAAGCGGGTTCAGTCAAGGGCTGTGCTATTTTCTTTTTACAGGAGCCAAATTATAGTGTAAAATGAGAGAAATCCCTTCTTTGACCTAGTGCAAAATTATGGCATTCAGTTGCAATAGCACTGAGAGTCTAAAGTGAGGGTTCAGTCCCAGTGCAATTTTTGAGATTGGTGTGGTTTTATTACAAGCTTGCATAGGCTTTGCCCTCCAGAGTTTATTTTTCCCCTTAACCTAATTCTATCCTATCTGTCATATTTTCTTAGTAACGTTCTAAGGCCACAATAGTTTTTTGGTTTTTTTTTTTTTTTTTTTTGGGAAAAATGATCCCTAACTGTTCTATATTTGCAGGGTAATGGTGACATTGGAATGAAGTGAATGACACACTGATTTTCAGCAAGGCTTTCATAAATTGTCTACTTAGATTTATGATATGTCACTTGATTTACAGAACTCTGCTTTTTTGTGGGTGCTGTTATCTGATAACATTTCTACAGTAACTCTCTTCCTTTTTTTTTTAGCCTCTCGGAGACTAAAGGAACACATGTTTACAGCCGTATTTTTAAATTTGGGTAACAAGTTCTGAGTCTCAATAAGAGTAGAGCTTCTTTTCCAAGATCCTGTTTTTCCTGAGCCCCTAATACCTTTGTTTTTCATCTTACAACTGCTGTTGGAAAAAAAATGCAGTTTAAATTTTGAAGGTTCTAAAACTTATTCCGACAAATAAATCTGTCTTCTGGCATGCTCAGCATTGCTCCTAAGTTTGATGTATTTTAGACTCCTCAGGGCCTCCGGATTTTTCCAGAAGATGGTCAGTGGTCAAAGGTGCTAAGTTTCTATTTTCTCAAGGCATGAAGACTGAATTTTATTGTTTCTATAATGAACACACTATAGTATTTTGAGTGGAGGGAGTTCAAGGAATTTTCCCTCACATCCCTTCAGGCTATGCACTTATGGCAATTAAGAGTCTATTTATGGTCCAGAGCATCATTTCCCACGCTATAGTATATAAATGCTGTCAAGTGAGTGCCTCTTCCTGCCTGCATGTATCACCGGGGGCTGGTTTTGCCACCATCAAGGGCAGTATATTAATAGATCACATTCTCCCTCCAGCTGAAGGGAAGAAAAACGATGATGCAGATAACTATTACAAACTCACAGAAGGCCCTTCGTGTTCTGCAAAGCTCCTGTTTTCCTTTTGCCTATCATTGGCTAAATCTTTTGGCAAATCTTCAGGTCAGCTATTGCCTTTACTGTCTGGGACCAACCACCATGATGGGCTTGCTTGGTCCTTTGGGGATGAACCAGCTCCATAGCTGTCTTTAATCCCCGTGTCTACACTCATCTCCTCAAGGTGCTTAAGTTATTCTAACACTAGGAGTATGGTGTGGTAACCGACAGCTTTGGAAATATCCCCAAGCACATCCAGTATTGTTTTTGGCTGTCCTAGCCAAGGTTCTTGATTATCTGCTGGACTTCCTGTTGTTTCTTTCTCTTTGAGCACACTGCAATATAGCACATAAGCAATTTGCAAGGAAGCGAGCTACAAGGGGAACATCTCATGTGACCTCATCTGTACTTTCCTTTCAATTTTTTTCTTTTAGTTTGAGGTCCATCAGGCTCTTTTCCCATGTAATCTAAGACTGAAGCTATTGTTATGGTTTGGGTTTTTGTATTTTTTTTTCCTTCCCTTACTACAAGTATGTTTCCTGGTAACTTAAGAAATTTTCTCAAAACTTGCAAATTGTCATGACAGGCTTTTACCTCCTAATTCATTAGGCAGCCATGGTTAGGCTTCCTGTGGCATAGCCTAGACTCAGACGCATCTACAAGGAGAGCCAAGGAAATGTGTGAAGTTGATCAACAGAAATGCCAATGACATGGCTCATGTTCTTTCTGCTCTTGCAAGGACATAGCTGATTTCTACTGTAACTTGGGATCATCTCTGTCTTGGGCAGTTTTCATACGGAGATCAGATCAAGGACTAAACAAGATGCTTCAGACAGTGCTGCTGAGGAAAAAGAAGAGCAAATGCTGTCCCAGATAACAAAAAGAAGAGTACATTTCCTATTGTGGTGAACCGACCCACATATTAAGAATTTCTGCCTTATTAAAAGAGCAAGCAAAAAACCACATTCCCCATGATGCCACAGTCCACCAGAAACCGGAAGTGCCATTGTCCTCCAGAAGCAGGAAGTGTGATAACACAGGACATAAATATCAAAAAAGGAAAACAAACGCTCTCTTTCCGGTTTGCTGCACAAAGGGAGCACATCGCTCCTGCCAAGCGCGTGAACCCCTCCCCCCCCATGCTGCTGCCGGAGAGGAGTGAGGAGGAGGGGGGGGAAACTGAACTGAGCTGCCAGTGCAGTCCCCTGGAAAAGCCAAGTGGCCAGGGGATGAGGGAGCAGCCTCTGAGGAGAACTGCCGGGCAGAACTCCCAGCACTCTAGGAATCTGGGGGAGAGGAAGAAGCTGCTGCCACCGCCGCCGGCCACGGGTTGTGCAATCACTGCCGCTGCGAGCCAAAACTGAAAGAATACAGAAAAAAAGCTGCAAGCTGCAGCAAGAAGAAATTGCGACAAGAAGCCGCTGGAAACCGCGCCGCAGAAAGCCAGGTAGCCAGAAAAGTTGCCGAAAGCTGCGCCGCTAGGAAAGCGTCGCCAGAAAAGCTGTGCTAGAAAAGCTGCACTGAAGAAACTGCACCAAAAAGCTACAAGCTGCTAATGTCATCAAAACCGCCCAGGTCTGCCGGCCGGGCGTCATCGCTGTTCAACAGGGACCATCGCCAAATGCCAGAAGGGCGGATGACGACACATACACGCACACACACGCACTATCCACACATACAGGTCGTATTTTGACATAATTAAGTCCTTATTTACCCTTATCTCTCGGTGGGTGAGAGGAGGAGTAAGTGGGTGGGCATGGTGTTCTTTAATACCGTAATATTTCCATAGAGTGAATACAGTTTTATTAGAATATATTTAGTAATAAACTTGTTAAATACTCATTCAATCTCCGTAATTGCCTACGAGCCTGGTGGGGAGATATTCCACTTTGCCCTCAATCCCTCTCCCTTTAGGAGGTGGTTCGGACGTCTGCGCTCCGACCGCGACACCTATCATCTTGCAACAGTTGAGTAAAAGAGCTTACATTTACGGCCTGGCTTGTCGAGAAATATGGCAACATCTGTTTTTGCAAAGCATGCTCCAAGCCTCTGAATAAAGACAAAGCAAAAAGCTCCTCCTACCTGTACAACAACTGGAATCCGTGTACAAAATAACAAGGCTTTTTCAGACCATAGGAGGTATATTACCAGTTACTGCCAAAAATTAGGAAGAAAGATGCAGCACAGAATCTGCAACTGAAGATGATAATTTGTCGAGCTTTATTTCTGGAATCGTTTGCTGGAACCTCCTTAAGCTCTGATTTAGGAAGGCAGTGACTTCTCTTGAGACTTTGACTGCTGCTGTTACTCTCCCCAGCTGTCCATTCCCTCTGTTCTTCAAGGCTGGGTATAATCAGTGAAGGTGATTTTAGAAAGCCATGATGTTGGCTGTGCCCTTTGCATACCTCTTTTGTGAATAATTGGGCTCTTCATGTGTGGGGAGTGGAAATTTCTAAGGTTTTTCAGCCATCCTAAGAGATAGCTGAAATAATCAAGCATAAATGCTGGCTGTGTACTGTTTTAAAGAGGTTTTGCCTATTAAGTGTGCTCCTGATCTTTTCTAATTATCTTTAAATTTTAATGTGGTATTTCTAGGTGTTTTCTGAGGCAGAGGAACAAAAGAATTCTCTGGTGGAAATAAAAGCTGGAAGGGGAACATATCAAATCATCTCTGTTCCTCGATGACTTGGGGCAGCTTGTGCTTCTCTCAGGCTATGAAGGATACACTAAGTTCAAAAGTTTGCCAGCTAGGGCTCAGAAGAACTTTTTTAAGGGAAAGGAAGAAGTCTTCTGAAAAAAAATCCCCTTTCCTCCCTTCATCCAGAGAAAAGTCGCTGAGGTGCAGTCATAGCACAGCCTGACACAGCTGAGAGTGAGCCTGTGCAGGGAAAACACAGGGAACTAGGATTGTCTTTTAATTTGTCCATTGCCTGAGGATGAAAGGAAGCTGCTGTCAGTCACAAAGTGCAGAGGAAGATATTTCAGTGTGCTTGGGACTGCAAAAGGGGCTCAGTTACCCCTCCAGTGGTCTATGAGTAATTTCTGACATAAAACCTCCAAGTCACTTGGAAAGCCAATTTGAGAGGGAACCAGTAACAAACATTTCTTCTAGGAGTTCTGGAGAAAAAAAATGAAAAAACCCCTCCTGCCCTTTATTTTGCCTGGTATTATCTGTTGTACAAATGCCATTAAGTGACATTTCTCTCCTAGAGGCCATCCAGTGTATATGAGGATTATTATTGCCTCCTCCTCTCTCCCACTGAAGAACAGAGAGTGGCTGACAGTTAATGAGGAGGACTCTAATCTGACAGCACTATGAGAGCTGCTGCCAGAGAAGATCTTGATAATGGCATAAGAAATCCTTTTGATCTCAAACTACTATTAAGGCACTTGTTGGCAGCTTGGACATCAGGACGTTCTCCTCTAATTGAAGCTTGTTAGATCTGTATCCTCTTGTACGTCTCTGACCTGTTTAAGAGGAAAACCCCAAACAGTCTTAGGGAAAATAAAAGAAAGACATGCAAAATTTAACGACCTAGTGAGATGAAATTCCTAAAGGGAAATTTGTTGCCGTTGTTCTGTACCCAACAGTTAAGGCAAATTTTGCTTTCAGTTACTGTACAGTTCAAGAGGGACAGAGATCTACTGGAGAGAGTCCAGCAGAGGGCTACAAGGATGATGAGGGGACTGGAACACCTACCTTGTGAGGAAAGGTTGAGAGACCTGGGGCTTTTTATTCTGGAGAAGAGAAGACTGAAAGGGGATCTAGTTAATTTGTATAAATAGATGAGAGCTGGGTGTCAAGAAGAAAGGGACAACCTCTTCTCACTTGGGCCCTGCCATAGGACAAGGGGCAATGGATGCAAGTGAGAGCACAGGAAGTTCCACCTCACCATGAGGAGGAACTTCTTTCCTGTGAGAGTGACAGAGCACTGGAAGGGGCTGCCCAGAGAGGTTGTGGAGTCTCCTTCTCTGGAGACTTTCCAGACCCGTTTGGATGTGTTCTTGTGCAACCTGCCCTAGATTCTATGGTCCTGGTCTGGCAGGGGTGTTGGACTTGATGATCTCTGGAGGTCCCTTCCAACCTTTAACATTGTTCTAGAGTTATTCTGTGTGCATATATATGTGTATAGAAAATGGAGATTTCACTGTGGGAGGTAGTGTATGTTATGTGGGACTTTCTGAACTTGAGAACTTGCTCCCTAAGTTTACATGCAAGACAGCCTCCTCGTGATTTGGCATAGTACAAGCTGTTCTTGATTACCTGCTCTAGAACATGTGGCATAAACAGAATTTGTCTCCTCAGCCTCAGACCTGTGCCTTCAACACCAGATGACCACTGTGTGGTGACCCCAAAGTATTTCAGAACAGAATTTTTGTAATAAATAATAACTCGGTCATAATTTTTACTTCAGTACCATCAGACCTATGGTTTTAAATGTTTAGTCATCTGCACACTACTGGTGCTAGGGAGGGACGTTTCTGTCTGTTGAAGGGCAGAAGATGAGCAATATCCTGTTGGACACAACTTCTTGTTGAGCTCATGCAATGATTTAAGTTTTGAGATCTTTTACGGTGCTTGAAGGGGTTAGTGCAGACCTAGGTTGGAGGCTATGAGAAAGGCAATGGTGGGGAGGGCAGCAAACAAAATGTGACCAGAGAATTTTAAAATGATTTGTTCTCAGAGTGCCCCAGATGAATTTTAACATCAACTTCACTACTTGTTCAGTCTTTGTTGAACTTTCCCAAAGGGTTATTCCTTATCTGTGCACTTCAGTAAAGAGCGAAACACATCTCTTTGATGTAGATTTCCTTTCTTTGAGCAAAGAACAGGCCACCGAGGTCTCAGCCCTTCCTAAGAAGAAAACTTGAATAAGGCAGACAGCATACCCAGCCTGTCCCTTACATGTTGTAGAATTAAACTTTATGCATTCTTGCAAATAGCTTTGATCGTTTGTGAAGACAGCTTATCTGATGCGTGGTGTGCCCTCTGCACCATTTTACCTGTAGCATATCATCTGCACACAAAAAATTGTATTTCTACGTCCTTTTCTCCAAATATCCCCCCCTTTTTTTTTTCACTACACATTCAATTTTAGCATGCCATCTGTTTTCAACCTGCTTAACCTTATGCTTCAGCCTTTAATGACAGAGGATATCAAGTGCCAAGGTCCTTATTTTGTTGCAAAAGATGGCATGCAAAAAAAATGGTTCCAAATCATCTAAAGCCCCTGTTCGCATGGTTTCAAAGGCAGCCTGAGGTTATCAAGCTTCTACTGCAGATCTTGATAGTATATCATCCTCTTCTAGCAGGTTATTTTTTTTTTAAAGCCTCTCTCTGAGGTTATTTAACTTCACAAATGCTATTTTTTGCCTACTTCAAAGCTAGGAAATAATTTTTTTTTATGTGAAAATTGCATACAACACTGTCTTAATTTGTTTTGGCAGGTGCATCCTGTTGTGTGACCTAAAATCCAGGGAAAAAAAACCCAAACCAAAGAAAAACCCTACCTTAGAAACACATAAAATATTTTTTGTCATTTTTATGCTCCAGACTGAGACATCCTTAAATACCTGATGCTTGAGTCTTGCTTATCTCTGCAGAAGAGACTGAATCAAAATACAGTAGACCTTCAACGTGGGAAACTGATCTTAATTTTGAAGTACCTGCAGCTGCTGGCATAGCTGTCATAAGTACCCCAGTGAGTCTGGGCTACCTTTCGCTTTCTTCAGCTTGGGGTACGACAACTTTTTACGTAGGACAACTTTCTTAGGTGTGGCCAATAGCCTCCAAGAGTGCCTTGGGGTCAGTCTCCAGGGTGGAGTCTTCTCTGACTCCCTGATGTGCTGACCCAGAGACAAACTTCTGGCTGGGACAGATTGCGCTGAACCTTTCTTTTCCTCATCTTGGAGACGTGGTCCACAGGTGCAGAAGAGCCGTGCTTTTGGCTGTGCCTGTTGAGTCCCAAGTGCCTGTTGAGTTCCAAGTGTCTGTTGCAGTAAGAAGGCCACAGAACTTGGCGAATGGCAGTAAAAGAGATTTTCTGCACAGTATTCGATTGCTTCTGCGGCTTTCAAGCACACAAAAGGCTGGTTTTCTTGGGTGGATGTCTGAGTAATGTTTCATTTCTTCAGATCTTAAACTGTGGTTTTTGCTTGCATATAGGTCTTTTATGGAGATCTGAAATCCGGGTAGGCACCAGTCTGCATCTTTAGGCACTTTAAATATCTTTACAGTGTTGCCCTTCACTTATCCATGGAGCGATCACTCCTCAGCAGATGCAGAATTCTGTATACCAATACTTCCACTGTATGGAAAAGATATCTCTCTCCATGAAACTTGTAGAGTGGTTTTGCTAATATTCCCAAATAATTTCACTGCAAGGGTCAGATTCTCTGTTATACTCTGTACGTTTCCCCAGAAATCTAAAAGGAACTTTTGCCTTTTTTTTAATAAGCAGAAAAAGTCTAATAGGAGCGGGTGAAATGACATTATGAAATACCAGCATGAAGATCACCAGGGAAATAATCTAACTGCTGATGCTCTAATGTTAACTCAGTGCTTCTAAATAATCAGTAATCAGGAGCTTGAATTAGACTGAGATAGATTGAGCTAAGTGCTTGTCTATTCAAAGTGAGTGCAAGAGATTTGGTGGAAGGTTCAGTGCACTCAGGGGGAAAAAAAATATACTCCATTAAATATGCAGGACTAAAGAAATCATGCTTCTATTTTATTTTAAGTAAACACATTATCCTTTGATGTATCTTGGTCTTTCTTCACGTGAATCATGAATCATGCAGCACTTCAAGCCCTGATTAATATTCTTAATTGCTCTCCCTTTTTCCTTCTTGCAGCTGGCAGATGGAACGCTGCAGATTAGACGGTGCCGTATCAGTGGTGTCTATACTGCTCGTGAACAAACGGTGTTACAGCCTGCGTGTTTATCCCCTTTGATCCATACACATATGCAACAAGGTGCAATAATCAAGACTTACCTTTTTTTTTTCTTTCCTGTCTCTGTGTTATTAACCCTGATGGGAGCAGATGATAGGATATGGACTGTGAGCCAATTTCCATAATGCCAAACACTTTGCATCCACAAGGAGGTCTGCAAATCTTAGAGGATGTACCAGGGAGATGCCAACCTTCCACTGAGTTGGGCTGAGCACTTATTAGTGGGAGTGTCCATTGTGTCTATGTTTTTCTAATTAGGATGGACATACAATGAATCCAGAAGAAAGAACATCCTGTCAGTAAGAAGCTGAGTGATCATATCTAATCAGCTGAAAAAATGAATGAAGGATCAGTAATTCCTTCTGTTTGCTAGGGACCAACAATGATCTCTCTAAATGAGAGAATCTGTTCAGACCTTTCTGTCTCTTGTGTTCTAGTGGTTATCCAGCCAAACTACCTTCCAGGTTCAAGAATGACTTTTCTCTCTAACAGCAATGCATATTCTATTTTGATATGAAAAGGAAAAAATCCTTCCTTCTCTGCCATGAGTGTTAGCCAAACCAGTTAATAAATGAAGTGGAATGGTGACCAGTTAATTTTATAATGTCCATACTGGTTTGTTGATGCTAAAATTAGACTACATCTTACATGGTCAGCGTTGCTATTGTAATCTATGTGTTTGCAAATGAAAATATTTTTGCCCAATAAAAGGCATTATGCTATGCATAATTCAACTGACTTTTGGGCACAGGAAGGCTTGTGTGTTTTTCTGTTAGATTTGTAAGAGGATCTGTGTTTTATCAAGCATTGTGTGGTATTTGTAAGTGCACCATCCCATGAAGGCACCGGAGTCTGACTAAGGTAACACAAGGTGACTGGGTAAAATTTGGGGATCTACATTGAATATTCCTCTTGCTGGAAGAATGTAGGTAGTAGGTGATGAATGAAATGACCTTTTGTGATTGCTTAGATGTGACTGTAAAAAAAACCAACAAAAAGTATACACAGGTTATGACACAAGCACATTGTACTGCAGCAGACCCCTTGAGATCAGACATTATAACGGCTCATTTCTCTGAAATATTTTGGGACTTTGACATTAAAAGGACTATGCGATTACAAGAACGATGTAAACTTGCAGGAATTCAAAGAAATATGTGTAGGAGAACATCTAGTAAAAAAAACTATATATGATGCTACACGGTGTCCATTTATTTGCCAGGAATATTCTGAATGTGTTTCCATTTAGGACCCAGTTCCACCCTGGTTGCAGCCTTGGATATCAATGAAAGCAACACAAATGCCATTCGGTAATTCCTGTAACTTCCAGGGATAAGGTGGAAGTCTAAGCACGTTCCTACACTGGCATATTTACATATAAGACTTTCCTTTTCTTATAGTTTCAACTTCTTTGGATTGAAACTATATCTCGGTTTATAGAATCATAGAATGTTAGGGGCTGGAAGGGACCTCCAGAGATCATCAGGTCCAACCCCCTGCTGAGCAGGACCATAGAATCTAGGACAGGTCACACAGGAACACATCCAAACGGGTCTGGAAAGTCTCCAGAGAAGGAGACTCCACAACCTCTCTGGGCAGTCCCTTCCAGTGCTCTGTCACCCTCACAGGAAAAAAATTCCTCCTCATGGTGAGGTGGAACTTCCTGTGCTCTAGCTTGCATCCATTGTCCCTTGGCCTATTGCAGGGCCCAAGTGAGAAGAGGTTGTCCCTTTCTTCATGACACCCAGCCCTCATCTATTGATCCACATTCATTAGATCCCCTCTCAGTCTTCTCTTCTCCAGAATAAACAGCCCCAGGTCTCTCAACCTTTCCTCACAAGGTAGGTGTTCCAGTCCCCTCATCATCCTTGTAGCCCTCTGCTGGACTCTCTCCAGTAGATCTCTGTCCCTCTTGAACTGGGGAGCCCAGAACTGAATGCAATACTCCAGGCGAGGTGTCACTAGGGCAGAGTAGAGAGGGAGGAGGACCTCCCTTGTTCTGCTGGACACACTCTTCTTAGTGTACCCCAGGAGACCATTGGCTTTCTTGGCCATAAGGGCACATTGCTGTCC
Source organism: Eurystomus glaucurus suahelicus (assembly GCA_032159205.1). Taxonomy (NCBI): domain Eukaryota; kingdom Metazoa; phylum Chordata; class Aves; order Coraciiformes; family Coraciidae; genus Eurystomus; species Eurystomus glaucurus. The sequence goes on along the minus strand of JAVFHW010066510.1, from coordinate 36,979 downwards.
CATGGATAACTTGTTCTCCACCAGGACTCCAAGGTTGGGTTACATTACCATTATGTTTATGTTATGTTTATGTTACCATTATGTTTATGTTATCATTCTCAGTATTAATAGTCGAAGGGACTCCTGAAGGCAGCAAGTATCTGGCTACAGTTCCCTGGAAGTGCCAATTGTTCTTTCCATTGCTGTAGTTGTCACTGAACTTACATTTTTGTTGCAGTATTTGCCACAACGCTAAACTCTCGTAGTAGCTACACAAGTGTTGTGGAATGTTTTATGCATTCTGCGCTGGAAACCAAAGCATCATGGGGCTGCATACTGTACTAGCACCTTTTTTATCTTGAACAAAACTTACCCATGATTTTTTTTGCTCCATTGGCCATAATATTTATAATTAAATTGCTTAAATTGGAATAAGATTCGATGAGATGTTTCCTGTATCTAGTGGGGTAAGGATGTGTCCTTTTGATTTGATTCACCACCCTGATGTACACAGGGCCCAATTTTCCCTCTGGCAATATGTGACAGCTATAACACTGTTCGCATTCCAGGCAGGTTCTGGGCTAAAAACAAGAGAAATTGTCTGGTACAAATTGCTCCAGTTCTTCCAGGGCACTAAATCAACAAGCTTAACATCTGTAAGGCAGGATTTTTTTTCCTCCTTCCAGCCATCCCATCATTGTTGTTCTTCAGCATCTGAACTCACGGTGAACTGTCTGTTCTAATAGGCTTCATCTTCATTACGGGATAACATACTGTATAAGTGTAAATTGGTAATTAGATGTTAGTGCTCTTGGAGTGTGATTTATTAGGAGGAAGCTAAATTCTAGTAAAACAAATACACTTCTATTTAAATGTTGACAGAAAATAAGTAGAGCATCTGATCATTCCTTGTATCTTTAAGAAGTGAGTTCCTAATGAAATCAGATACTTTAAATATCCAGATCTCTACCTCAAGACTTACTTGACATTTCATTATCATATGAATTACGTTTTTAGCTTGGCAAGTTTAGACATAAAACTTGAGTACTAAGTACTCTGTGAAAAATTGACTGGGGGAATTATAAAGATTCTAATATCTCAGCATTTTCTTGGCTTTTATTGATCACTGCAATCCAGCTGATGTGTCAGCAGGCAAAAAGCATTCTAAGTAAGGTGATATATTAAAAATGATACAACCTTTTATCTAGATTTATATTAGATGCAATCAGGTGACACACTACTGTGATCTACTTTGTGACTTTCAGAATTGGTTATGTCAAAATCAAAGGAAATTGGACTGAATAATTTTCATATTCAGTATAAGTTGTGCTTATTTATTCAGGTATTTACTGTGATATGGTCCCTAACACTCATTTTGAATGAAAGCCTAGAGACATATAACTGCCCTAAAAAAATGAAGTTTTCCTACAGAAAATTGTTTGCATTTAAGTAGAGTGTATGCTCAGGTGATGCAAAACTGTTGCCTCACCCTAGCTATCATATTTTGGCTTTATACAGTTTTCATTAAATTATATCCCAAATAATACAGGGTAAAATTATTGTCAACAAATCTGACAGCTGACAAAAAAAGAACAATTTTCAGTTGTGAAAAATTTATATGATTGATAAAGCTTATAGCAAAACAAAGACTGAGGATTTCAAAGCATATTTAACAGAGAGGTAGTTCTGTTTTAGAATAAATCCCAGCCACGTCTAAATTAATACTGTGTTTGCTGCTAAATGTTTCCTTTTTATCTGGCAGAACACAGATAGGGCAGAGGGGTGAATGGCCGTGTAGATGCAAACCTCTACATGGGGGGTTGTAGCAGCAGGACGAGGAGTAATGGTTTTAAGCTAGAAAAGGGTAGATTTAGGTTGGACATTAGGAAAAAGTTCTTTAATATGAGGGTGGTTGATCACTGGAACAGGTTGCCCAGGGAGGTGGTGGAGGCCCCATCCCTGGAGACATTCAAGGTCAGGCTTGATGGGGCTCTGAGCAACCTGACCTATTTGGAGATGTCCCTGCTTATTGTAGGGGGGTTGGACTAGATGGCCTTTAGAGGTCCCTTCCAACCCAATCTATTCTATGATTCTATGATTCTGTGATTCTCTTCCTTGTGCTGAACAGGACAAGTCACTGAAGAGGAGTGATCCAAGGAGAACTAGGTCTTGGGGAGATGAGCTCAAATTTGTACTCTGACATTAACATCCCCTGAGGTAAGCAAGGAAAGAGTTTGTTTTCATTTTCAGCGAGTCATAAAATCCCGAGGGCCATTGTAGACTTAAGGAGAGGCTTGTGCTCTACATTTCCTACGTTCCTAAATGGGGTTTGTTGAACTTTCTGTTTTACAGCATATTCTAAAGTCACAGAAAACACACTGAAGATGACATTTGTTTCCCTTCAGCAGTCTGGAAGCAAATATTATTTCCCAGGGCAGGCCAACAGCATCTCTCAGGACTGTCCTGGAAACCTCTGAAGGGATGAAGAAAGTACAGAAGGAAACAATACAATTTTATTTACACCTTAAGGAAACACGGAAAAAAAACCTCACAAGAATGGTGGATTTCTCTTTCAAAAATAGCACTGTAAGTAAGAGAAGATGGAGGGAAAAGCAGTGATGATGTAGTCATCTTCTGCTTTGATGACACCGCATTTTTGAGGGAGAATAAAATATAATCCTTAAGAAAGCCTGATGTGAGAGAAGTGTGTGCTTGGAGATTGTTTCTTCACACTGTTGTGGTTGGTGCCACCTTTCTGCTTTGTTGCTTCAGAGGGTGTTTTTCTTCCAGAGTTTACCCAGACCGCTGTATCTGCCTGGTCTTTTCTCTCAGAAAATGCAGCAGTAAAGCTGGTCTCAAACTTCTGCACCAGGTTACTTGCTGCCTTCTACATTTACCTCTGAAAAATCCCATTTATTCTCTGTGCTAGCCTCTATTCCTCTTCACTTTGGACCCCAGGAAGCACTCAGATCACATTTAACTTTCTCTTTCGACTCAGCTCTCTTTCTTCTAACATCTTGTAATTTTTGCATGTGTCAAATACATAACCAGAAGCACACCTTTCCCCCCTTGATGTTGTTAACATCTTATTTCTTTGTAGGTAGTGATTTTTTTCTTCAAAACAGCACTTAATGCAGCTGATATTAAAATAGATATATTTTTTTTCTGCATGGATATATTTATAATATTCTTTCCCAGCAATATTTCAGCAAGGAGACCAAAGAAATGTGATGTTGCTGCCCGGTAGAACTCCTCCTGACAGCTAGTCTGTTGTACTTGTGGCTGTTACAGCAAGAACATACATCAGGTTAACCAGCTCCATCTCTCCAGTGCAGCAAGGTGGGCTTTAATCTACAGTTTGTAGAAGCGCCCCTGCTCTGACAAAAGGTTGTTGGTTTTTTTTTTCTATTATCTCTAATAGCCCATAGCCTCTTGCTCTGCTCCCATGCTCTTCTTCCCTATCACCATTTCCAGATTGAATGTCTGATCTTCAGTTGCATGATCCTGACCACAATATCCTAGTGGCAGTTTCAGCTTCTGTTTCTCCTGCTCAGTCCCTCTCGTGCAGCTGACATATTGCACCTCCAGAACTAAGGGAGATTTATCAGGACTGTGCTACGCTTCCTGTAGATCAGCCCTTCCTTGAGAGCAGAACAAGTGCTGCCTCCCATTTAACATGGCTGGCCCTTGCCCAATTTTCTGTATCTAGTGGGAGGATTTTTATATTTGAGAAGTGACGCTTGTGTATGCTGCCAGAATTAAAGACCTTTTTCTGTTCAAGGCAAAGCTCAAGCAGTCTCTGCTTGGGTATTCCTGCCCTTCCTTAGCAATGCTTCTTGAGAAGCTACAAGTTGCACAAGATGGTTTGTTCCCTGAGCTTTACCAAGAGAGGAAGCCATTCTAGAAACAATAGTCACCACTGTCTTATTTATAAAAGGCTATAAAAGGGTAAAAAATATGCTATCTTGAACGTATATAAACCCCTCAGTAGCCAATAAAGCCAATTCATGGAGCTGAAGCCTCTGATAGCCTCTGCAAAGGGCACATTTGGGTCAGTCCCTGCGGTGGAGAAGCTGAGTGCTCTCCATACAGAAGTGGGTACTATTCAGGAGAAGTGCAGGGCTTTCACTTTTAAGTAACCTGGACTGAAAAGGGCAGGTGGTAGGTTCTGGGAAAGTTGTGTATAAGGGACGGTTCTCTGGGACTGGCCTTAGGAACATGCCCAGACCTTCAGTAGTTAGATCCTTTCCAGATGGATGAGACATGAAGAGGGCAGAAGTAGATATGGAAGAACAGAATGATCTTAAAAACTATCCTAGGCACCTGGAGCACTGTGTCCAGTTCTGGAGCCCCTAGTACAAGAAAGAGATGGATGTGCTGGAACGCAGCCAAAGAAGGGCCACGAGGATGATCAGAGGGCTGGAGCACCTCTCCTATGAAGACAGACTGAGAGAGTTGGGGTTATTCAGTCTGGAGAAGAGAAGGCTCTGAGGAGACCTTATTGTGTCCTTCCAGTATCTGAAGGGGCCTACAAGAAAGCTGGAGAGGGACTTTTTAGGATGTTGGGCAGTGGTAGGACTAGGGGTAGTGGATCAAAACTAGAGGTGGGTAGATTCAGATGAGACGTTAGGAAGAAGTTCTTCCCCATGAGGGTGGTGAGACCCTGGCATAGGCTGCCCAGAGAGGTGGTGGAAGCCCCATCCCTGGCAGTTTTTAAGGCCAAGCTGGATGGGGCTCTGAGCAACCTGATGTAGTGGGAGGTGTCCCTGCCCATGGCAGTGGTGTTGGGACTAGATGACCTTTGAGGTCCCTTCCAACCCTGACAATTCTATGATTCTATAATTTTCTCTTCCAAGCTGCAGGCCAAGAAGAAGCTTTAGTTGCTAGTCTGAAAAAGAGCTTAAGTGGAGCTTTAGAGGGAAGCAGACTTTCACAAAGGAGACTAATAGCTGGAGACCAGAAACCAACAACACACAGCTTGAATAGAGGAAGTGAGGACTGTGAATACCACCTGGGGGGAAAGGTCTAAGTTGAGGTAAAATTGTCTTCCTTAATATTTCCTAGACTGTTTTATTCGATGCTCTAGACTTGTACACCATTTTGGAGTGCATTCCACTTTTTCCAGCTTCCTCTCAGGTAAGTGAATATGTTTTCATCCTGCCTAGTACTGGGGCCGTGAAGACTATGCTGCCACTCATGCTGGTAAGTGCTGCTCCATTACTTTTACCTTCCTGGAGAGAGTTCGTCACAGCAGGACATCACAGGGATGCCAGATTACCCTAATTAAACTGTCTTGTAGTTCTCCCCATGCAGATTATTGCATTCCTGTTCTGCTGTGCTGTGATGTGATTTTTGCAGAGATAGCACTACCCAGGACTCTGCATTCACCCTAAAAAGCTCTTGCGTTTCTGCTGCTTGCTTGGCAGAGATGGGAGAGAGATCGAAGTTAGAAGAATATTCCTGTCTGGCTACAGAGGCCAAGTGCAATGGGACCAGAAGGCTTTTATGGATGTGATTATGGCTGAAAAGACTCTTGCTTATGTACTCTGGGGTCCTAGTGACTAAAGTTTTATATCAGTGAAGCTTTACTGATTACAAGAGTTACTTCCTGATTCACATAATCTTAAAAGAGATCTGCAATTGAGGTAGGCAGTTCAGGCATGAGATGTCAGCTGCATCTTCACGTCATTCCAGCTGGTGGAGTTATCTTGGTGGAGTTATCTTATCTTGGTGGAGTTCCACTAAAACAGGAACAAAGCTTCGGTGAGATCAGAGCTGCGCTCAGCACCTCGCATGCCACCGTTCCTTCCTTCCTCCAACATCACTAATTTCCAGAGAACAACTACAACCAAAATTCAAATTGCTTGCTTGCGCGGGGAGTTGGAGCGTGTACGCACATTACAGTCCCGCGGATGACATCATCATTGAAACAATGTTAATGATCTGATTTCAGTAAAATGAGATTTTACTCCTCCCCAGAATGGGAATGAGGGTTGTGAAGCTTTCTCTTTCATGCTGCAAAATATGACTAAAACCATTCCCTACTGACACACACTGCTGAGGTCATATCTGAAGTTAGAATCATTGAATGTTAGAGGTTGGAAGGGACCTCGGGAGATCATCGAGTCCAACCCCTCTGCCAAGCAGGACCATAGAATCTAGGACAGGTCACACAGGAATGCATCCAGACGGGTCTGGAAAGTCTCCAGAGAAGAAGACTCCACAACCTCTCTGGGGAGCCCGTTCCAGTGCTCTGTCACCCTTACAGGAAAGAAGTTCCTCCTTATGGTGAGGTGGAACTTCCTGTGCTCTCACTTGCATCCATTGCCCCTTGTCCTATGGCAGGGCCCAAGTGAGAAGAGGTTGCCCCTTTCTTCTTGACACCCAGCTCTCATCTATTTATACAAATTAACTAGATCCCCTTTCAGTCTTCTCTTCTCCAGACTAAAAAGCCCCAGGTCTCTCAACCTTGCCTCATCAGGCAGGTGTTCCAGTCCCCTCATCATCCTTGTAGCCTCCATTGGAGTCTCTCAAGAAGATAGTTTAGCTTTAGTTTTGTTTCGTCACAATTTTTCTGGAAGGAAAGATGAAGAAATGTGGTTCTGGGAGTTACTCAGCACAGGAGATCAGTCTATCAAGGCTCTTGGAATCATACTTTTTGTCCATCTCTGACAGACTTCCCCTGTTTAGTGTTTCTTATTTATGGAACTGTTAACAAAAGACTGATTTGTGATATATATTTTTTCCTTTAAGAGAAAAAGCTTTCACATTTGGGCAGGAAATGAGACTGTTTAAGCTGCTGCTCATTTTGCACTGGAGCTGCCACATCTGCAGCTGGAACTGTGCCAAACTTCTGATGGAAGAATAAGCAGATGGACTTCTAACCTTTACAAAGGGTACATTACAGCAAAGTAAATGGGAATTAAATTAGTGAAGCCGTTCACTCAGTCATTTTATGCGAAAATGGGAGAAAGTTCAGACACAGCTTTGTATTGAAAACTGTTCCGTGCTCCTCTTTTTCTGGTTTTATTTTATTTTATTTTGGTTAGCAGGAAAAGAGGACTTCCTCTGCCTCAGTGGTGCCATAGTGGGAAAGTAAAAAATCATTATTTTGTTCCAGACACAAAAGTTTTTGGTGGGATTTGAGAAGACACTGGAGTGGAATGTAGAATTAAAATCCCTGAAAAGTGTCATGGTTTAACCCTGGTAGGCAGCCAGCCACCACTCAGACACTCACTCACTCCCCACTGGTGGGATGGGGGAAAGAACTAGAAGGGTAAAAATGTGAAAACCTGAAGTAAATGAAGTAAAGGATGAAGGGGAAATGAAGTAAAGGGATGAAGTAAAGACAGTTTAACAGGTAAAGCAAAAGCTGCATGAGCTAGCAAAGCAAAACAAAGAATTCATTCTTTCCCAAGAACAGGCAGATGTTCAGCCATCTCCAGGAAAGCAGGGCTCCATCATGCGCAGCGGTTATTTGGGACACAAATGGCATCACTCCAAATGTCCCCCCCTCTCTCCTTCCCCCCAGCTTTTATTGCTGAGCATGATGTCATATGGTATGGGCTATCCCTTGGGTTGGGTGGGGTCAGCTGTCCCGGCTGTGTCCTCTCCCAGCTCCTTGTGCACCCCCATCCTATTTGCTGGTGGAGTGGTGTGAGAAGCAGAAAAGGCCTTGAATCTGTGTAAGTGCTGCTCAGTGATGCCTAAAACATTCCTGTGTTTGGTCATGGGGATGTCAGCACTGTTCCGGTCACAAATCCAAAAGGTAGCAACATACAAGTGATTATGAGGGAAATTAACTCTATCCCAGTGTACTGAGTTTGCATGGAATGGTTTGGGTAGTGGGGGGGATACAGGGATGGCATCTGTAAGAAGCTGCTAGAAGCTTCCCCTATGTCTGATGGAGCCAATGCCAGCCGGCTCCAAGATGGACCCAACTCTGGCCAAGGCTGAGCCCATCAGTGACAGTGGAAGCTCCTCTGTGATAATGTATTTAAGAGGTGGGGAAAAGAAGCAGCTGCACAGCAGCAGCATAGAGAGAGGAATGAGAATATTTGAGTGAATGAGCTCTGCAGATACCAAGGTCAGTGAAGAAGATGAGGGAGGAGGTACTCCAGGTGCTGGAACAGAGATTCCCCTGCAGCCTGTGGTGGACCACGGTGAGGCAAGCTGTCCCCTGCAGCTCATGAAGGTTAACTGTGGAGCAGATATCCACCTGCAGCCTGTGGAGGACCTCAGTCTGGAGCAGGTGGATGCACCTGAAGGAGGCTATGACCTTGCGGGAGGCCTGGCTGGAGCAGGCTCCTAGCAGGACCTGTGGACCCTTTGAGAGAGGAGCCCATGCTGGAGCAGATTTGCTGGCAGTACTTGTGACCCCATGGAAGACCCACAGCGGATGGCAGGACTTGTCACCCCGTGGAAGACCCAAACTGGAGCAGATAATGAAGAACTAAACCCAGGGGAAGGACTTGCATTGGAGAAGTTAGTGCAGGACTGTTTCCCATGAGTGAGACTGTATGCTGGAGCGGGCAAACAGCATGAGGAGTCCTTCACCTGAAAAGGAAGGAGTGGCAGAGACACGTGTTGAACTTTCTGCAACCTCCATCGCATTCCCTGTCCCAGTGTGCCACTGATGGGGAGGAGAAAATCAGGAGCAAACTGAACCTGGAAAGAAGGGAGGGATGGGGGGAAGGTGCTTTTAAGATTTGGTTTTATTTCTTATTATCATACTCAGTTTTGACTGGTAATAAATTAAGCTAATTTCCCCAAGTCGAGTCTGTTTTTCCCATGACAGTTATTGCTCGGTGATCTCTCCCTGTCTTTATCTTGACTCATGAGTCTTTCATTCTATTTTGTCTCCCTATGTCCAGCTGAGAAGGGGAGGTGATAGAGCAGCTTTGGGGGACACCTGGCATCCAGCCAAGGTTAACTTATGACTGGCCAAAACCTGTACAAAAAGAAATCTCATAAAGCCAAAGCTAAAGACACTAATGGGAATTAAAATGGATTATTCTTTTTTTCCGTGTTTATTATAAATATGATTCAAATGAACAAATACTGCTTCTTCTTTTTAAATTACACTTTTCCTTAAGGCATACTTTTGACTTTCTCTTCAGATTTGATGTAAGAGATTATTAAGTGACACTTCTTGAGCTAAGATTCAAGTTTGGAGGGTGATGAATTCTGTCTTAGCAGATCACTTGTTTCACTGGTCATTTTGTTTGGGATGGTAAATTTGTAATTTTGTTTGGGATGAAAAAGTTGTTATTGTGATAGATGAATGTTTGTTAATCAAATCTTAAGGTGATTAAACAATAGGCCACGGCTTGAACAAAAATAGTTATTGATATAGGGAATGGAAATGGGATATTAACATGAGAAGTGGAGTGAAAGTAAATCATCACACTAACCAACATGAAGCGTTTGAAGGGAAACAGGCTAAATTGCTAATAAGAGAGAGCTAACAGGATAAGCCTTGAAACTCTAACAAAGGGACTTGATTTACTAACAAGGGAGGCTGAAACTGATAAGGAAGCCGGTCGTAAAAACCAGAACTAACAGATGAAAAGTAACACCTCTCACAGACTTATCAGTAGAAGAATGACAAGTGAAGAAGAACAGATGTTTACCAAGGACAAGAGATGACCAAGACTGGCTCAATTCTGCAAAGTTTGCTAAATCAGCATATTCCAGACAAAAGGTGAAAAATACATCACGAGGAAGACCTATGGCCTTCCTCCCAGAGACCACCACCCAAGCTTCAAAGACCCCTACCCAAAATCACCAGGAGGAACTGCGCAAGCGCAGGACTGATAAAGCTAATTATAATACGAAGTGGGGGAAAGGCGGCGTTAGGGAATTAAGATGTATAGACTCATTAAAACATACAGTGTTTTACTGTATAAATATGAGATAGTTTGCCACTTCAGGTGCGAGCCGTTGGTGGAGTGAGGTCTCCCCGGCCGCCTAGTGCTGTTTTTGCTTGCTGTACCGCTTACTTTAATTCAATAAATTTCTGATTGATTTAGAGAGAAGAAACTGAGTCTCTGCAAATTTCATTGATAACAGTTATTATCATTATGCAGTGTAAAAAATATTAAAAAAAAATAAATAACACAGTTAACTTGGAAACGAGGCAAGGAACCTAGGAGATGAGTCTCCTTTAGCATCCTGCCCATCAGTATTTCTTTATGGTAGAATATCTCTTTGCTGCTTTTGCCATCAAGAAAAGTGTCTCCTCTTCTGGTTTCACACTAAACAGAACAAATCAGACAATAATGTAGGAGTAGAGGAGAAGTAGGCTCACACAGATCATAAATCTTAGGTAGGGCACAAGGTAAAGAAGATATGAGCAGGTACTACTGCCAGCAGAGGGGCTCTTAACAGAAAGAATTAACTACACATTTACTAGAAATTCTCCAGCTTGTGTTGTCTTCAGGTTCAGTGGTGTTGCTGATGTGTCTCTGGATAAACTAAAGCAAAACCTCATTAAAATGTAGCTCCTGGTGATTCTTGCAAAGGCTGCATTATCCAGAGCAGATGATACCAATAACAAAAAAGAGAACACATCTGTTTGTCTGATTGGCAGTTCCATAATAAATACTCCATAATACACCAGAAAGAGTATGAGAGTAGGTCACGGAAACACAGTGGTCATCAAGACCACTGGGCTCAGTATTTCACTGGGCTCAGTTCCAGCCAACAATAAGCTTTTAAAATATGGCCAAAGATACAGATGAAGTTAAGTTTTTAAGGTTCTACTGAGGATCAAATAATGACACGGCTACAGGCTGAGGGGGAAATCTAGTCTCTGAGCAAGAACCTTGAAGAGAATATGGGATGCTAGACATGCTGTGGCTGAAGGGAATATTTTGATTTTTAAAAGAATAAATGCCCAGAATTGCAGCTCAGAGAGAGATAGGATGATATCTACCTTGACTTTAGAAGGCTTTTGACATTGTGTCTGACAACCTCCTTGTATCCAAGTTGGTATATTATGGGCTGGGTGGGCTACGAGATTGGGGAAAGTAATGTTCTGGGTCATCAGGCTCAGTAATTAATGGGTTGTACTCAGCCTGGAGATCAGTAACATGTGGACTTCTTGGGGGTCTGTACTGTGACATATCCTGTTGACTATGTTGTGATGGTTTGACCCTGGCTGGATGCCAGGTGCCCAACAAGCCACTCTATCAGTCCCTCTCCTCATCTGGACATGGAGAGAGAAAATATAATGAAAGGCTTGTAGGTCAAGATAAGGAGAAGGAGAGATAATTCACTAATTACCATCACAGGCAAAACAGACTGGACTTCGGGAAGTTAATTTAATTTATTACCAACCAAATCAGAGTAGCGTAATGAGAAATAAAACCAAATTTTAAAACACCTTCCCCCCCAGTAATAAATGCCAACTCCTGTCCCTGGGAAGGAAGAGCTGCTGCAAGAACACAGGCTGGGCACTGCCTGCCTGTGGAGAAGCTCTGCATGAAAGGCTCTGGGGTTCCTGCTGGGGGCAAAGCTGAGCATGGGACTGCAAGGACACTGGTAACGTAGAGGTCAACAGCACCCTGGGTTCTATGAACAGAATCATAGAATCATAGAATGTTCTAGGCTGGAAGGGACCTCTAGAGGTCATCTGGTCCACTAGGGCAGAGTAGAGGGGTAGAGGGGGAGGAGGACCTCCCTCCATCTGCTGGACACATTCTTCTTCATGCACCCCAGGAGACCATTGGCTTTCTTGGCCACAAGGGCACATTGCTGTCCCATGGAGAACTTGTCCACCAGGACTCCAAGGTCCTTCTCCATGGAGCTGCTCTCCAGCAGATCTCCTCCTAGTCTGTACTGGTGCATTTTGTTCCTCCTTCCCAGGTGCAGGACTCTGCACTTCTTGTTGAACCTCATGATGTTCCTCTTTGCTCAGCTCTCCAGTCTGTCCGAATCCTGCTGAATGGCTGCACAGCCTTCAGGTGTATCAGCCAAACCTCCCAGTTTCATATCACCAGCAAACTTGCTGAGAAGACACTCTGTCCCTTCATCGAGGTCATTGATGAAGATGTTGAACAGGACTGGACCCATCACTGATCCTTGGGGGACTCCACTAGTTACAGGTCTCCAGCTGGACTTGGCACCATTGATCACCACTCTTTGGGCTCTATTGTGTAGGCAGTTCTTAATCCATCTCACTGTCTGCTCCTAATCCATCCCACTGTCTGTTCTTCTACCTCACACTTCCTGAGCTTGCTCATGAGGATGTTATGGGAAACTGTCAAACGCCTTGCTAAGGTCAAGATAGATTTCATCCACTGGTCTCCCTGCATCTACCCGTTCAGTCACGATATCATAGAATGCTATCAGATCAGTCAAGAATGATTTCCCCTTGGTAAATCCATGCTGACTACTCCTGATAACCTTCTTGTCTTCCATGTGCTTAGAGATGACCTCCAGAATGAGCCACTCCATCATTTTTCCAGGGATGGAGGTGATCCCTTCATCCAGGTCATGGATAAAGATATTAAACAAGACTGGACCCAGAACTGAGCCCTGGGGGACCCTGCTTGTGACTGGCCACCAACTGGATTTAACTCCATTTTCCACAAGCCTCTGGGCTCTGCCATCCAACCAGTTTTTAACCCAATGAAGAATTCACCTGTCTATGCCATGAGCCACCAGCTTGTTCAACAGGACGCTGTGAGAGACGGTGTCAATTGCCTTACTGAAGTTCAGGTAGACAACATCAACTGCCTTGCTCTCATCCACTAGGTGGGTCACCTGGTCATAGAAGGAGATCAGGATGGTCAAAGAGAAGTTGGGTTGTGAACCCAACAAGTCAAACTAACAAGTAGCTACAGAAAGCATCTAACCAATTTGTGATTAGTTATCAGATGCAGAGTATCGAGGCTGGCGCCTGAGTGCTACTTTTCATCCCTGGCAATAAGCAATGAAGGCTGCTAGTTATGCGAGGATTCGTTCTAGTTGAGTTCTGACTGCAGGACTTGAAGCAAGGAGGTCCTATGGTTCCTGGCACACACAAATTCAGGTTGTTCAGTTACTATAAACCCTCTGGCCATGCTGGCAGGGCCAGTGGAGGGAAGGGCTGACATAGCTGATGTGCCTGTGAGGAGGTTACAGGCAGTGTTTTGGAAAAGCTTACGCTGGTTGAGTGGAAATATGGCCTCTATAACACATTGACTTCCCAGCTATGGGGCTGTTCAGTCCTTATCACTGAGGGAGTGGGTAAAAGCAAGGCTAATGTCATTTACTATGTCTTGAGAGACATCTTAATTTCTTAAAGTCACCATTAAGCTATTATGTCCTGTACCCACTACATAAAAGGACATAAAATTTCTAAAAACCGTATTGATGATAGAATAGCACAGAAATAACTTATTTTCACTGTTAAACAGTGCTTTATAGCTACAGTCCATCAAATTCTTTCAAAGCTCTGTAAGTGCACTTCAGATTGCAAATCTAAAGCGCTGGGTTTATTCTTTGTCGACGAGCCTCTTCCGCACAAATATTCAGAGAGGTTTCCATGGTTATGCCTATACTCAGTGTTAGGTCATGGGCAAGGGTGTGTGCTCAGCTTCACTAAGTTGTTAGCCCAGTCCCAGTAGAGCTTTGGCTCGCCGCTACCAGCGCTTTCCAAGAAAATGCTCAGGCAAGGCTGGAGAGACAGCAAAAGCCAGGGACAATGCCCAGCAAACAGCCACTCTGTTGTTGAAGATAAGAGAGTTTAGCCAAAAGGCTGGAAGTCGTGCTATGCCATTTGGCCTCCAGGCTGGAGAATGGTCCCTGTCCCATTTAATTTACTAGAATAGACACAGCCCGGGTTGCTGTGTTCACAAATCTGTCCTCAGCAATTTGGGACCCTGGTGACAGCCTCGTCTGCTGCTTGGCCACCTCTGGCTGTTGGTACACAAAGTTGCAGTCCTGTGAAGGGCAGATGCTGTGCTGCACATTCTCTTCTTTGTGTAACTTGGTGCTGTTACACTGCAAGAGGATATCCTGGGCTGCCACCTGTGCAAATGAAAACTTGTTCCAATTAACACCTATAGAACAAACATGGCACCAGATAATTACAGGAAGATATCTTTGGAAGAATAAAAATGTATTTTTCTTTGGAAAATCAATGTCCTTTCACCCTGCCTCTTTAACGAGCGTTCATACCTGTCATCACAGCCTTCCCATTGAGACCACACATTCCCCTCCCCCAGCCATTAGCTGTCTCTTTTCATTTGTGTTGCCATGCCATAAAAAATGAAAACAAACACTGTGGGATCACAAACGTGGCCATAATTCTTTATCATGCAATTTAAAGCAGAAGCTAATAACAAGGAAAAAGACTAATACTTGAATAGGTTGCTGCATATACAAACAGTGCAATAATTGTCTCTCAGTCTGAACAAAAAGATAATAAAAATGTTTTACAGTGCTCCTTAATTGTACCAAAAATTGAAAATCAAGACTTTATTGCAGAAAAAGGAAGCATTAATCTGTCTGAGGGCCATTTTGTGGAGAATGCTTCCTGGGGAGGTATGGTGATAACTACTTATCTTTAATAGGTTTCTGGGTTGCTGAAGCAAAATGCAGTGGTGAAGGTGGTACAGGGGTTATTTACGAGCCCCTAACCCAACGTGGTTCATTACATCCCACATCTAATGTGACTTACAGGTCTGCATTTTCAGCATGCTTCTTTGGGTCTCTTTTAGTGTCCAGCTGTTGAGGGTTGGAAGAAAATGTGCTAGCTGAGTCATTCCACAATGTCGCGTGAATTTATGGACTTGTGACCAGAGTGGCAGCAAAAACAGAAAGGCAGGAGCTTGGCTAAAACATGGCCTAGTGACGGGAGCCGAGGGAGAGTTGTTCAACATCTTCATCAACGACCCCGATGAAGTGACAGAGTGTCTTCTCAGCAAGTTTGCTGCTGATACGGAACTGGGAGGTTTGGCTGATACACCTGAAGGCTGTGTGGCCATTCAGCAGGAGTTGAACGGACTGGAGAGCTGGGCAAAGAGGAACATCATGAGGTTCAACAAGAAGTGCAGAGTCCTGCACCTGGGAAGGAGGAACAAAATGCACCAGTACAGGTTAGGAGATGTTCTGCTAGAGAGCAGCTCTGTGGAGAAGGACCTTGGAGTCCTGGTGGACAACAAGTTCTCCATGGGACAGCAATGTGCCCTTATGGCCAAGAAAGCCAATGGTCTCCTGGGGTGCACTAAGAAGAATGTGTCCAGCAGATGGAGGGAGGTCCTCCTGCCCCTCTACTCTGCCCTGGTGACACCTCACCTGAAGTACTGCGTTCAGTTCTGGGCTCCCCAGTTCAAGAGGGACAGAGATCTACTGGAGAGAGTCCAGCAGAAGGCTATGAGGATGATGAGGGGACAGGAACACCTGCCTGATGAGGAAAGGTTGAGAGACCTGGGGCTTCTTAGTCTGGAGAAGAGAAGACTGAGAGGGGATCTAGTTAATATGTATCAATAGATGAGGGCTGGGTGTCAAGAGGAAAGGGGCAACCTCTTTTCACTTGTGCCCTGCAATAGGACAAGGGGCAATGGATACAAGCTGGGGCACAGGAAGTTGCACCTCACCATGAGGAGGAAATTCTCTCCTGTGAGGGTGACAGAGCACTGGAATGGGCTTCCCAGAGAGGTTGTGGAGTCTCCTTCTCTGGAGACATTCTAGACCCGTCTGGATGCGTTCCTGTGTAACCTGCCCTAGATTCTATGGTCCTGCTCTGGCAGGGGTGTTGGACTTGATGATCTCCAGAGGTCCTTTCCAACCCCTAACATTCTATGATTCTATGATTCTAGGATTCAAGCAGAGTAGTGGAAGAGACCAAGCTCTCTTCCTGTTTGAAGTTAAGGGCAAAATTCTCATTGACCTTCAGTACCAGGAGGGGATATTTTAGGGTTTTGTTTTTTCTAAAGGGTCAAGTTAATGCTAATTACTGAACAAAGTGGTTTAGTTTTTTTAAACCAAATTTGATAGAAGTCACCTATTGGCATAATTTTTTAGCAGGACAACAAAACACATGTTCCCTGCTAACTATTGCCTAGCTTAGATGTGGCGAGTAATTTTCCTTTTTCTCCAGGGTTCCCATACAACCTTGCAAGAACATGTTTGTTTTTTTTTTTTTCTGCTTACTGAAGATCAGAATTCTATCTAAATAGAGATAGTCAACCTTCTTTCTATGGTTTATGCTTTGCTTGCAATTATTTTGCATTCTTCAGGGACACATTTATTGTAGATGTACTCAGATAAACTCTCAGTTCAGGTGACAGGCCCTGGAAGGGAATGAATAGTGCTAAGAACCTCTCTTCATTTATTGGCAACTAACTCTCCCTCAGTGGGATAAAGTTCAGCCTCTGAATGCCAAGTAAAACTATAGACTTATTTCTCTAATCTGAAAAATCCTGCTCTATTGAAAATGAAATAGTTCTCTAGCAACTCCAGTCTAGAGAGACATGGAATATTACCCTCACATTTTAATTTTTTTACTTTTTTTTTTTTTTTTAAATTTTTTTTTTTACTTTCAGTATCATTGTATTTGCATTTTGGGACGTGAGCAGAGTTTAAGGGTAATTTACCATAAAATGAAAAATTGGATGGGTCACTGTCCTTGCTGAGCAATCTCTTGGGTGGGCTTTGACCTCCTTGCATTTTTCCCTTTATGTTGCTCATGATATACTATACAGGTATTGTGTATCATCTAAAATAATGCAAATATAATAATAACTTGTTATTTTAATTAGTAACCTCTGTCTTCACATTCCATACTTCAACTTGTTCCCTGACCTCTGCCAGGGAGAAAGCCAATATTTTAGTAGGCGTGACAAGAAGAATCCAGCCTCAGAAGGAGAAATGCACACATGACATAGTACAGATGGACAGATGAGAAATGGATGGATGCACATATTTAAGAACAAAATAATAAAAGCAAGATATTTTGGCAGCATCTTCAATGCATGAAACTCTAGGGATATGTTGTGCTGGTTCAGTCATCATCATTTCATGCTGCCATCAGTTGCCTGATCACACAGACCAACGTTGAACTCAGCAACATCCCCTCACAAGTCTTCTTGCAGACAGTCCTGCCATAGGTTCCTCTGGGCCCAGCTCCTCCACTGCCCACTGGGGTGCCAGCATCACCTGCTGGACACAATGGACAGAGATAGCTCCTTGGTGGCCCTTCACATGGAAGGACACCACCATGAGAGCTCAGCAAGATGTGACCAGCCCCAACAAAAGCCACACCTAACAGGAAGTTCTTCCAACTGATCAGCTCCTGGTTAATGTAACCCTGGCCTCGCAAACCATCCCAACCATGACCACCTGGGTGAGGGCAGAGACACAGAGGCACAGGTGGGCCAGGTTCTGTCTCTGGAACATGAAGCCAATAAGAACACCAAAACATTCTGCTAGGTTGTGACTCACCTACAGGTCAACTCCAACTCAGGGCTCACAACTCAGGCTCTAGTACTTCAAGATATCAAGAAACATTTGCAAAAAGGCTTGTGTCACTGTGAGCAGGTAGTGTAATTATATATCTGCTAACTCAAAAGAAGATGGAAAAATAATTTTGATTTATGTAGGAAGTCATTTAACTTTGAGACAAAGGTGGCTGTAGGAGCACTACCGTGCATACATCCACAGCTCCACTCTGAATCCTCCCAGAAGTGTGCTGTGATGAAAAGGCAAACACCTATATTTGAATTACTTGGGATCAAAGCAGGGTTTTCTTTCTTTTTTTCCCTGTAGCTATTAAATATTGTCATTTATCATTGTTAGAAGAAGTACTTAATGACACTTTAAACATAATTTATCACTCTGTCTACAGCAGTAAAGATCCCTAATCAGAAAGCCCAGATGGGAGGCTAGCACCTTTCAGACTGATCTATGTAAGAGATTTTGATGTAAGAACATACATTAATTTCAACAATGTGATCATTAGAGGTTTTTGGCTTACTAAGATGGTGGTGGTAACTGGAGTACTTAAAGGATAAGATGAAAACTGCTTTGTCCTAAATAATGACAACTGTCCTTTGCCAAGTCATACCTGTGTGAGCTCTATACTAGTATGTACAGTATGTTCATGTCGAAACCCAGATTTCCCTGTGATTGACCAGCTGGGACAAGTAGCTTTGTGTCTTCTACACTTCAATATTTAAAAGTAGAATCATAGAATTATAAAATCATAGAATGGTTTGAGTTGGAAGGGGCCTCTAAAGGTCATCTACTCCAATTCTCCTGCAGTGAGCAGTGACAACTTTAACTAGATCAGGCTGCTCAGAGCCCCATCCTACCTGACCTTGAGTGTTTTCAGGGATGAGGCATCTACCATCTGTCTGGGCAACTTGTTCCAGTAATGTAACCGTGTCCTAATAATGGGAAGCCCTTATCTTAGGCTCCAGATAAATATGGACTTCCCTTTCATTGCAAACTGGGGTAACAAACCATGGTGTGCTCTGCTACCTTCTAATACTTTTCCTTGCTTCTTTCATGACTTTAAAGCATTTCTCTGAGTTTGAGAAGGAGATCCAAGGCTGAGTATGGGTGATGCTGATGTGGGCAGAAAGAGCTAGCAGTAATGGGGAGCACACTAGAGAGGTGACATGATTCTCAGGATGGGGAGAAGGAGCAGAAGGGAACAGGACTCACTAGTGTGAATATGTAGTAGTTTGTCTTAAGGATCCTCCAGCAGGTATCTGAAACTCACTATGGGAAAGATTAGCAATGGTTTAATTCCTGTGATGTTGAAGATCTGGGATGATACCAAGCACACGTTTAGTGGGTGTGTTCTAATATCCAGAAGATGCTTCTCACGTGACACTGTCTCATCAGGATAGTTTAGAATTGCCCAGTTGTCAATATTTTGTAGCTAGGAGGCCTTGGCATGAAAGATAGAAGACATGTGAGACCTCTTGCAGAGAATAAAGATGAATCCCTGGGCACCATGCTGTCAAGCTAAAGGAGAAATGACATTTCATTTTGCACACCTATATGAATATCTAAGTTAGTATTTTCAGGTAGACATTGTGACCTTCTTGCTTTTCACATTTGTTTAGCAATATCTCTCCCAGATGCATGGTGGAGATTACCAGATCTGTCTTTATTCACTCATGCCTGACCAAGCATCTCCACATTTTTTCTTCACTGAATTCAATAAGACCAAATCTGAGGTGCAGAGACTATAATAGATTATGAGCCAACTATATGATCAAGTATATTCAGAAATTCCTTATACACGAGATGCCACTTTTCCTTCTAGCTGCTGCAACATGATTACGACTCTTTAATAACATACTGACAGTGAGATCAATGGTACCTGTAGGATTTAAACTTTATCACTGAAACTCCACAGAGTTAGGACATCTACCTGCTCTCCAAACAGACGATCTCTACATGGATTTTTAATATTTTCTACTTCTTGTATAATTTACTTTTTAACCTAAAAATAGTTAAGAGTTACAAAAGTTACAATCTTTTCCTGCAAGCCGGTGCAATAGTGGTTTTTTTCCATTTGGCTGACATTGATGATCACGGAAGCTGAGGGTGCCGTGTTTTTCTCAGATAAGGGTTTATTGGAGACCCTGTAGAGTCCACGCCACTTCCCTAACTCTTGCCACAAGCAAGCAGCACGTTTGTGCCTGTACCTATTGCAGAGAAACCGAGCTGGATTTACATGTGGGCAATGGCAGATGGCTGGTGGCAATCACCAGCTATGGACCACCCATCATGCCAGTAAGTTCTGACTGGTCCTTGTCAGCTCCGGCTTCTGCCTTGCTGCAAAGTGAACTCGCACTGATTCAGTTGTTAACTTGCTTGCGTTCATGTAGCATTCCTCTGTCTCCTTTAATTAAACTAAAAACTCTGTCAGGCGAGGATTTGACTTAGCTGTGTGGTTTTATGTCTGTCACAGCCTGACCTTGGTCAAAGCGGAGACCTTCTGTCCTTTTACAACTACTGCTACTGCTAGCATTACTACAAAAAGAATCAATGGCATCATTAGAAAACAAACCTCCTGTGTGTTTCAATGCAGCTGACACCCAGCTGATACATAGCTACATTAAGCCATGGTAATATCATACTTACATGTCCTTGTTAGTGCTGGTTGAATGATGATAATATGGACCTTGATTCTCAACTGCTTTTATGAATTTCCCTGGTGAAGTGAGTTTGCTCTTGTTCAGAAATCGGAGCGGGTTATCAGAGTTTTCTGTGAGTGTATGAACTTGAACTACCTTCTCTGCCTTACTGGATTTTAAATTCTGAAGTATAACAGCTACATCAAATAAGAGCACTGTTGACTAAATAAACATTGTGGGCAACAGGCACCTAATCATCAGAGCAGAAGCATTAAGTGAATGTGCTTATTCAATTGCTCTTTTTATTGCATTATGACTACAGGATTTAGAAAGAAGAAATTGCACGCTCTTTCAGATTGACTTCAGGCTTTGGCTGCCCATCTTCTCTTCACTTACCTGATGGCTGGAATTGCATCTCATTATTGCTGCTTCTGTCCCAAAAGAGGTAATAGTAATCTCATGTTTCTTCCTTTCCATGTTATGCAGTCACAGATATTTTCTATCCTGCTGATTGACAGGCCTACAAACAGATCTAATTGCTGTTTGTAACCTGTTCCCAGCCTTTTCTAATATAAACTAGTGAGCTATCTTGAAAGGGGTGCCCTTAAATGAGTGGCCTGACTCCCAAAGGCTGGAGCACACTGGTCACTTTAAACTGTATGATTCATTTTTTCATTGATATTCTGCAGAGATGTTGCTTTTATTTTTTCCTGTCGGATACGGTTTTCTACTCTAAATGTGCCATAGGCCAAGTAGGCCTATCTCATATCTGTGAATTTCTTCCCGCTCAACAAGATTTAAGTAAAATAAACATAAAGTGTGTGGGTATGATGTAATACACCTGGAAGGGAAGAAAGGGAAAATGTTGTATTAGATGGATGAATAATTTATGCTGAAAGGTATTGAGACTATTTTCTACATGCACCAGTGAAATTCATGGTTGCTGAAGCACTCTTTGCTAAAGCATGTTGCTTTCTCTTCGTGAAACTTATTCTGGTATGCCATTTCATAGTCTGACAGCCAAAAAAGAAATAAAAAGGAGAAAAAAAGGTAAAAGTTCTGAAAGGGAAGGATTTGGAATGAAAAATTTTTAGCTCATTGCTTAGTCTTAGTATTTTTAACGTTAGGGGGTTTTTAGTAACTTTGGTCACCTGAAAGCAAATAGAGTGAATTTCAAATGGAGCATGAGTCTGCATATTTCTGGACTTCCCTAAAAAACCATGGTCCCTAACCTCTGTGGGGGTAATCCAGCTGTAAAGACTTTGCCCACATGTAGTACCAGTACTGTCAGTGCTGAGGTAAGGCTGCTATCTATCAAGTTAGATATATGAAGATTTTTTCCACCCACCAAGGTTATCGTTAAGTTCTGATGTCTTTCTACTAATGCTGCTTTAACTTACGTTTGTCCATAAAGGGGAACAGGTTTTGATCAGCCAATGGTGTTAAAAATCAGCCCTATAAGTTCAGCTTCAGTAGTTTCTCTTTCTGCCTCTCTGCTGATAAGCAGATTGGGGATTTCTTAGCCCACGGTTCCTGAAGAGGATCCTGGCTCGGAAAACTTTTTGATAGCTGAGCACAGAGGCATGGAGGGAGCCCTCTAGCCGCCAGATAACCCTACCACAATCATGGACTTGATGATCCTACCACAAGGTTGGACTTGATGATCCTCGAGGTGCTTTCCAGCCAAAATGATTCTATGATTCTATGGTGCGCAGCTCTCATATGGTAGACTTTGGTGGGGCCTTGGTTCGTTATGAACCCATCCAGTGACCAACCCACTTCAACATCAGACCCTGCTCAGGGCAGTGCCTTAATGATGCAATTGATCAAATGTGAAATGATTTGCAAGTGCAAGATAGAATAAACTGTTACTAAAGCGGAGAGCAGTGAAGTCTGTAACACCTCTTCCATCCATGATTGTGGGAAAAAAATATTTGTGTGTGTGCAAATATATAGATATAGTCACATAGCCCTGTGGTATGAAGACTGTTGCAGAAAGGACATCTGTGACATCATCTGTTGAGAAATCAAAGGCTAAAGCCAAATTAGTTACTCTCTTTTGCTTAGGTGATGACCATGCAGTGAGAATATTGCACTTGTTTTTGGTAAAAATTCATTCAGTTGTGAGGAATGGGGCTGTAAAATTTTTCCTCTTAAAAAGAATGAAGAAACACAGTCCAAAAGTACTTCACAGGGCCCAAGAGAGGGGAGGTGGTTGGATTGAAGAGTGTTTCTGTTGTCTACTTACTGATTTTCAAAATTTATGTTTGTGTTCTGTGTCCTCACCATGAAACCATTTTTTGTTTTGTACTTAGACCCAGACATCTGAAGATGTTGCTGTAAAATCCCTGTTTGGGGAATGTTTGATATTCTGTGATTTCTGGGTGGATGTTCAAGCAATAACAATTTTGCTAACTTTCAAAGGAATTTATCAGTATTTGAACCAGGCTTTATTTGCTGTCAGCACCACTTGCCAGATAGGTTGTATGTATATCTGTAAATAAACTGAGCCATATCATAAAAAGCATGAATGTGTTTATACTGACACAGCTAGGCTGGGTATGGATGAGAACAAGATGTTGTTCCTGCCCAACACACTTACTATTTAATTTCATAACAGATGACATGAAGAGGGGGAAAGGGACTGTCTCAATGTCAAAAAATGACAGAATGTGGGTAGGCATGATGTGAAGAAGTATGCGGGGTTTGGAGTTCAATCGGATAAAAAAAAAAAGAAAAATGTAGTAAAATATTTGGGAACTGGTCTACCCAGGCTGACAAAAAGCCTTGGCACACGGGAGGACAAACAGGTTAATGGAGCATGTGGGGCTATATGCACTACCACGGTTTCAAAATTGCCATTCTGTGGTACTTTATCTTAGAGATTAGAAAATCAATATTTACTTAAATATATGGTGCATTGCTAGCAAATAAACGTAGAACAGTGTTTTTCCCTTCTCAATGGGCAGTGACTGGTAATTAGTCATTTGGATGGATTCAGGGGTGGGAAATCTATGACCTAAGCTTCTTCAGGCTGAGACTTGTGGGTGTCCATAACCAAGTGACAGATAATAACCAAGATTTGTTTCTTTGTGTCTTGTGAATCCAATTAGTAAGGAGACTGTGGCATCATCAGCATTCTTCAGAGTCCAGTCTAAGGCAAACTCTGCCCTGCAGGGAAGTACCTTTTTAAAATGAAGTGCTAATAAAATATTCCATGGTAAACACATTTTCTTACTCAGAGAATCTCGGGATAGATTAATTGGTACTTGCATGGACTTCTAGGGCTATATACTTTTAGTACTGCATTCACAATGGTTATCATAATCTAATTATAAAAATTGAAACTAGACTTCCAACAGTGAACATTTCAGTCCAAGATGGCTGGAAAATGGCTCCTCTGCAGTATTCTTAATTTACTTAAATAAATTACTCAGCATTATATATGTGCTATGCAATTACTTCAAGGAAGTAGTGATGATATATTACATAATATATTATAGTGATATTAAGTGTATTTTTGTGTATTCATAGCTGTGTATACCACTAAGAAATGATGTGACAGGACACTGCCTGTCAATGTACATATCCCATTTGGAGCCAAATGCATAATGTTGGTTTGTTTGTTTGTTTTTTTCCCAGAATTTAATAAGTTTCTGTGAACTTCAAGGTAAAACACAGAAGGACTGGCACTAGGGAAGCTGGATCTTGCACGTAAGTGGTTTGGGCAAGGGAGAATTTTCTGTATACCTACAGAATCAACTTTTCTCTGATTTGTTCCAGCTCACATGGAGACAGAAGAGGCCTCAGAAAGGACCTTGCACAGAACTAAGTTGACCAGGGGAAGCGTGACAATTTATACAGCTAAATGCTATAGCCCATGCATCTCTAAGTTGTATTTATGGATCAGCTACTCTGCAGAAGCCTTTTATAAGCCAAAGCAAATTAAGGGACGCATCTAGAGAGGATATATTGATGTACACGCATCAGAATTAAGGTGTTGTCTGAGCATGGGTTAAGTCTTAGTAGAGATGCTTTGCATGGATAAGCCTTGCAATTGTTTGTGCTGTAAAAGCAAAGGCAAAGTAAGGCTGTCATGGAATGAGGAGCATGTGAAATACAGGACACTGCAGCTAGAGTAGCTGAAGCTGTGAACTCTTCAGCCACCACCAAAGTGGACATGAGAAGTGCCCTTGTGTGTCTCTTTCCAATAGCAGTGTCACGAGATGCTCTCATGCCTGCAGGCTTCTGCGCCAGGCTTCCCTTATGCAGAGCCCATGCTCCATTCCCCGGAACAGCTTGTGTTCATGTGCTCAGTGATCTTATTATAGGCTCTGCCACATTGCATGGTGTGGAGGTGAGTCACTGATTGGTGGCTCCCATTCCCTCTGAAGCTGCTCACCAATCAGGGAGCTCCTTCAAGACTCGTGGGTTAACACCGTCTGGTCCCAATGATTTACTGAAACCTAATCTGCTTGGTCTGAGACTTCTGTGTATTTATTTCAAATTCATCTTGCTCTTCTGACAAATCTGCTGCAAAGGTGTGAGGTCTCGAAAGCTCCCCATCATCTTCAACGGTAAAATAAAGTGCAAGGAAACTACAGAGCTTCCCTGCTGTTCCCTTATTGTCCCCATCTGCTTCTTTTACACCTTTACCATCAATCAGTTATAGCACGTCCCTGGCCTGATTGTGTCTTTCAATGTATTTGGATGAGTACAGTAATTCACGGGGAGCAAAGTTCAAGTTCTGTTTTAATGATCAGTATTTCCTATTTACATTTGACCTGCACTGTTTTATGGGCTTCTCTGTTCTCCTTTTTGAACCAACTTTTCATGTGAGATCTCTCTCTCTGCCCACCATGTTAAACCTGCTACAAGTATGACTCATCCCTGGGTAACCCTTCAGCTAGATCCTGTGCACAACTCAACAGCAAGCCCAGAAGAAGTTCATATTTTCTTGTGGATTTTTTTTTTCTTTTTAAGACCAAAGAGTCTTTTGTTGCGTTCCCAAAGAGTTATTTCTACATCACAGTGAGGTATGGCTTCAGTTCTTAGGTGGGTAGCTGAAATCTCATGCTATTACTGCCTCCCCTAAACTTAGAGCTTCTCTAATCTAATGTGACACTTCCTCATCGCTGCCATCATCCTGTTTGGGGTGCTGGTTGTGCAATCCAAGCAGTACATGCTGCTATCAGGGATTTGCACCTGAGACAAATCCATAGGACTATTTTTGTTATTTTTATACAGTTATATTTAATATTAGCCATCCCACACAGATCACTCCCCTGACTTTGTGCTACCATGTTTTTCCTGTAAGGTTTGTTACTCGATAACACAGTATCCCTCTGATAATTTGATCTGAGTGTTTTAGTTCTTCCATCTTTTTGTTTTTAGGAGTTTAACACCGGTATAGAAACATAGGCAAGTTCTGCCCTCAATTACCTAAAACTGGCATGCACCAGAGAAATAGCTTTGTAAGTGGTCTAATTCATCTTCCTTATTTATTGTGTCCGTGCTGCAATTATTCTACCATTTTTTCTCAGAGGTACAGCGAGCATTAGCGTGGTGGCTTGACCCTGACTGGATGCCAGGTTCCCACCAAAGCCACTCTACCACTCCCTCTCCTCAGCTGGACAGGGGGAGAGAAAATATAACAAAAGGCTTGTAGGTCAAGATAAGGACAGGGAGAGAGATCACTCAGCAATTACTGTTATGGACAAAATAGACTCAACTTGGGGAAATGCCCCAAGTGTGGATACCCCAACACTGGATGTGATCAGGATCAGGTTGGATGGGGCCTTGTGCAACCTGATCTAGTGGGAGGTGTCCCTCCCCATAGCAGGGGGGTTGGAACTAGATGATCTTTAAGGTCCTTTCCAATCCAAACCATTCTATGATTCTATGATATTAGCTTAATTTATTACCAGTGAAATCTGAGCAGGATAGTGAGAAATAAAATAAAATCTTAAAAACACCTTTGTCCCACCCCTCCCTTCTTCCCTGGGTCAACTTTACTCCTGATTTTCTCTACCTCCTCCCCACAAGTGGTATGGTCTGTTCATCACACATTGTCTCTGCTGCTACTTCCTCCTCAGTGGGAGGATGACGACTCATGCTCTTCCCCAGCTCCAGTGTGCAGTCCCACCCATGGGAGACAATCCTGCACTAAATTCTCTAATCTGAGTCTTTCTCACAGGCTGCAGCCCACAAACTGCTCCAGTGCGAGTCCCTTCCATGGATTCTATAGTACTTCAGGAACAGACCTCTCCAGTGTGGGTCCCCCCAGGCTCACAAGTCCTTACAGCAGACTGCTCCAGTGTGGGCTCCTCTACATGGGTCCACAGGTTCTGCCAGGAGCCTTCTCCAGTGTGGGCTTCCCACAGGGCCATAGCCTGTCAGGACAAGTTGCTGCTCACACTGTGTAAACAAAACATGGGCAGATAATCCCTGTTTGTCTATGCTAGGAACAGAATAGGTTTTGGTTTTTTTTTTTTTTTTTTAAGACTGTATAAGTTTAGCTTGTCCTTTGAAGGAGTGATTAATACTGTGCTTCCTCTTATTTTAGTGAAACCAGTTAGCACATGAAAGAAAACAACTAAAACCCCACAAAATAAAAAGCAAGGTCACATGCTGCTCCTTGTGCTCACTGCACAAGGTCCCAAGAGCACACTCTGCAGTTCATGGCATTCCCTTAGTCACTCAGCCACGGCCCGTTAACCTTGCCTGGGTCTGGGCGAGGGTTGCCTTCTCATCAGGATCGAAAAGGGTGTCATCTCAGTCCCATTTGCACTCTGCTAAACTTCCTTAGGATGGCAAACACACAGCAAATCCTCAGAGCAGCCTCAGCTGTGCCCGGTTGCACTTGCAAGCGTGTCTGAAGACGTGGGCCACCCCTTAAAGAACAGTGCTAATCATATAACCCAAAGCTCCCTAAACTCTTCTTGCTTCCCAGTCTCCAGTCCCCAGTGGCTCTTCTTCCTCTTGCCTCTCCCAAGAAAAATTGCTCTCCAGAGCTTCCTACTTGCTCTCCTCTGTTTTCTGTGTTTACAAACTTGTTCTGCTGCCAGAGGCGTGACACTTGCTCAGGGCCAGGGCTATGGTACTTGTAGGCATCTCAGCACATTCAAATTTCTCATATATTCCTGAAAACAAAAGCTTTCTGGTCATCAGCACTACTAAGCCTTCATTTGTTTACCTTATGTTCATGGATGCTCAACAGCTGTGAACTTCTTTAATTCGGAATTATTGCTTAACAGCTTGACACAGTGTTCCTGTCTTTGAATTGAAGGATCACAGAATTACTGTGGTTGGAAAAGACCTTTAAGATCATCAAGTCCAACTGTTATCTAACTCTACCAGGCCCACTTCTAAACCATGTCCCTGCTCACAATATCTAGATGGCTTTTTAATACATCCAGGGATGGTGATTTAACCACTTCTCTGGGCAGCCTGCTCCAGTCCTTGACAACCCTTTCAGTGCAGAAGTTTTTCCTAATATCTAACTTAAACCTCTTTCCTAATGTCTAACCTTGAAACACGTGCATCTCCTGATAGTGCCATTCAACTAGATTACCAGGACTGTGTAGGGCTCCAGATACCACCTTCACCACACATATATAGGTAGATTCGGTGTCATGAAACAAGACAAGAAATGCAGAATCAGGTTTCATTAAATATTATGATTAAATATGAATCTAGGCAGTTCAGTGGATAATCTGTGTTAATGAATTTATTTAATAAGTCATCAAGGAGATAAATACAAAGAGCAGAGGACTGCAATGACCCTTTGCAGTCTCATCTCTCTGCCCTTTAAACGTGCATCACTGTTTCTTTTCACAGCCTTCATTAAATTAGTTCTTCATTAAATGTGAAGTTTCCTTCCTTATTGTCTGTTTCAGCCTTGTGGCTACATTACCCATAGTGCTTCCAGTGCTGACACAATCATCTAATTATAGAAATGCTGATCACTGTAATCTCAGGTGCTGGAAAAGTCCCACAGGTCAAATTCACCTTTAGTGCAACCCTAAAGTTTCCCTGGGGACTATTTGACACCTTTCATAGGAGGTCATTTAGTTACCAGCCCTGCACATTGCTACTCAAAGGGGAATCTGATTGTTTAGATCGTGGGTTCGACAAGAACTAAAGTAAGTTACCTCTTTCTTGAGCCACATGTTCACTACCTCTCACCCAGTACAGCTGTTCTGACATTAAAACAGTGGCCGGAACAAGTACTTTTTACCATGAATTCTAATACTCTTTTAAAAAGTTTCATTTATTTGCTTGGTGTCTTTTTGGTGCTGAGATAGTGAGCATGCATAATGGTATGAGGGTGAACTTTTTGGAGCTCATATATGAGAAGGTTTATGCAATCAAAATGAAAGAGCCATTTTTTTCTTCTCTTTTTGAATTCTGACATTGTAAAACCCAGCCAAGTATGTGCTGAATTATAATTTTTTTTTTTTTCTCTTACTGCTTTAAGGAACTATATTAGATCTGAATTATAGCCCATCATTGCTGCCTACATTCACATAACACCAAATTTTACTAAATTTTCTTATATTCTACTAAAAGAAAAATGTATAGATTAACAACTGAAATTTGGAAGCTAGGCACACCTTCTTGATAATGGCTAAGAGGATAATCTAAGCCAATTTTGGTGGAGAAATAACTTTTTCTTAAAAGATTTGAGAGAAGGTGTAGCTGCTGTTCTATATGGGTGACAGTAATAAAATTTCAAGACAAAATATTATGGGTGTAATTAACCCTGTCTTCCACTGAAAGCAAACAGAGGAAAGGATTAGTATCTTATGAGTCAGGAACCTAAAAATTTGATTTATATAAGGCTCTTAATTTTCCTGGGTAGAGAAATCAGTGTCTTCATGACTTGTCTTATCTAAAGATAGGCATCAAAAGTAGACTAGTATTGCTTCATGGAAGGGTTTGTTTTCCATTTACTAACTGTGCACTATTTGGGGCAGCCAGCTGCATTTTAGATAACTAACATGTGGACTTCTGAAGCGGGGTGCGATGAAGCTACTCACAGGTCCCTGAGGGCACCGACAAGTGTCACAACCTCTCCTCCCTACCCAGAGGTTGGTGGCTGTGCTGAAGGCAAGCCCTGGCACAGTGCAGCAGAACCTGGGGTCTGGCTGCTGTCTCTGCCCATGCTGTGTTGCAGTGATCCAAAATTTAAAGAAAAGATTAGAGATCATAGAATCATTGTGGTTGGAAAGGACCACCAAGATCATCTAGTCCGACCTACATCCTAATATGTCCCTAACCACTAGACCATAGCCTCAAGTGCTACATCCACTCGTTTTTTAAACCCCTCCAGGGATGGTGACTCCACCACCTCCCTGGGCAGTCTCTTCCAGTGCCCAACCACTCTCTCAGGAAAGAATTTCTTCCTAACATCTCATCTAAACCTCCCCTGATGCAACTTGAGGCCATTTCCTCTCGTCCTATCATTAGTAATTTGGGAGAAGAGACCAATACTGGCCTCGCTACAACCTCCTAGCTACAATCCCCTTTTAGGTAGAATTATATTTTTTTTGGCCTTCTTTTCTGGTGCCTCGAGGGGAGCAATGATGCCTGAAGCAATCCTTGTCCTCAGCTCCTTGGTGTTCTTGTACACTTTGTGGAAACCATCCAGGTGCTCTGGGTTGATGTAGTCAGCCACCGCCAAGGTCATATCTGCCACCTTCTGAGAACTGCGATCCATGACATTGAGGATCATACTGTCTTCCACTGTGATGGCCTTCAGCAGCAGATTTTTGAATGCCCAGTCAGGTATAGCTTAGATATGCCTGATTAGAAATTTGCTTAGAATCATAGAATCATTATGGTTGGAAAGGACCACCAGGATCATCAAGTCCAACCTTCATCCTAACATCTCTCTAGCCACTAGACCATAGCCTCATGATGTTTCATTCATGACAATCACAACAGAGTTTCACTGAAACATGTCAAATGTGGGAACTTACAGCTCACTGGAAATGTTGAGGAAAAAAAATTTAGTGTGATTTAGACTGATTATGCATTGAAAACATTGCTGTCCCTCAAGATTGCCAACAAGCCAAAAAATTTTAGAAAATCTTATGTACCTTTGATAAAAAGGGGTATCTCAGATGAAATGATCACTTATAAATTCTACTCTGATAGCAACTATTCTTTCCTCCCCTTTCTGCCCACAACACTATCCGTCAAGTGACCTACAATGTCAGACCAGCGCCTACACCAATTCCTAGTGGACAGATGCCCACACTAATAAAATAAAGAAGTCCAGCTCTGCTTGACTCCAGGCCACTCTTGTTCTTATCTTGCCCTTGAACATGTAACAGAAGTTGGACATCCAAAATCAAATCACTGTAATTATCCACTCGTTCCTGAAAAATTTGGTCCTATAGCTACAAAGAAAGAAAGTTACTAGCAGTTGTAAGTTGTTAATATCTTCAAAACAAAAAAAAAGAATTGCTGTGGCTGATTCTCAAATATGAATTTCTGTTTCTAAATTTAGACAGCCATTTTTGAAAATGCTGGCTAATATCCATATGACCTAAATAAGTGTCCTGATTTTCAGAGATGCTGAGACTTTCGGCTCTCATTAAAATCAATACCTTGAATAATAACTGCTACTGTTTTGTAGAATTATTTTGGATACTAAAATATGTATTTGTGTCTTCAAATCTAAGGCAGATAATCATGCTCTTATGTGCGCTGTTTATTCACAGGCATGTAAATGTGTCAGTTTTTGACTTAAAGGACTTAGGCTGTGGCTTATTAAATACATCTGACGTAGAGAAAATGAATTGAATCTATGCAGGAAGACATGAGAGAGAGAAACTATATGGGATGGAACCTTAATTTTCCCTCTTGTGTACCCCGCAGAAATGCTAAATAAAGTTTTCAAATTCTTTAGAAACTTTCCTTTTGCTATTGATTTGAATAGAAACAGGAGCTTTATGGACTCTTCCTTTAAATGAAATGGAAGGACAAAGCAGAACCTCTCTTTCTCAAAAAGCTTTTACCCTTTTGCTATATACTGTATACAGGTTAAAAGTCCTTACAGTACTAATTGTGTGTGTATATACAATGGAAACAATGTAGAATGGACATGAGGAAGCATTTCTTTACTGAGAGGGTAGTTAAACACTGGAGCAGGCTTCCTAGAGAGGTGATCAATGCCCCAAGCCTGCCAGTGTTGAAGAGACATTTGGACAATATCCTTAATAACATGTCTTAGCTTTTGTTAAGCTCTGAAGTAGTCAGGCAGTTGGACTAGGTGATCATTATAGGTCCCTGCCGATGAAGTATTCTATTCTATTCTATTCTATTCTGTTCTGTTCTGTTCTATTCTATTCTATTCTATTCTATCCTATCCTGTTCTGTTCTATTCAATTCTATTTCTAACAGGGAATATTAGAATAATATGCTCATATTTATAATCTAACTTTGCTTTTTAGTTCATTACCTAAATTAAAAAAAAAAACAAAACCCAAACACTTACATTTACCATGCTTTTTTAAGACCAAGTGAAGATCTGAAGTTGAAATGCTGAGAGATCCTTATTGTTCCAATGCAGGCACAAACAGTGACACTTCAATATTTGTAATATTCAATTTTTACTATATAAACACTAGAAGAAACCAGAAGACAAAAACATATGCTACAGCCTAAGGACACAGAGTGAAGATGCTCAGTGTTACTGCTGGCATATCAACTAATCATACAGACATTGTTAAAACAAAGATTGTTTTTTAATCCTATAGAAGCATAGTATAATAAAAGCTTAAATAGCCTGCAAACATATTTGACATTGACATACAATGCCAATAAATAAGAGCTGTACAATAGACTGTGAGCTGCAGATGGATGAGCTGAAACGGAAGTCGTCGTAGTTTTCTATCAGCCACCTGCTATTTTTGAAGCAGGAAACAATAAAAATGACCCAGTTTTATTTTCTGTGGCGAAAAAGATGTCTTCTTTGGATTATAAAAAAACCAAACCATATTGTAGGGAAGTGAATATTTTATATTCATACTATTTGCAGCTCATGGAGCTCAGATGGATTAGAAATTAGGCTGCATCAACCTTGATTCAAAAGGTCCTTGAAGTCAAGCTGTGGGTATAATGTAGCACTGATAGAGGATTAGCTATTTTGAACAATAATGAATACCCTGTTCTTTATCATCAAATTTGATTTTGTTCACCCGTCCATGTCAGAGCCTACCATTGGTGTGTACATACTGGAATGTGTGGACAGAAATAAGTTATTTTCTTTAAATGCTTGGGACTAATCAAACAGATTTTCCTCAGTGACACTGACTAACTATGTTTGTATACATTTACTCTAATATTTCACACTAAGGCATCCTGATTACAGCAATTTCCACAATTGCCACTTGGAAAGCTAACGATACTTCCAGTAGTTTATAGGAGAGATAGGTACTCCCTAAATGAAATGTTTCTGCTGGCATGAAATCGAGTTATTCAACAGCACCCTTAAGACACTTTTCTAAATGATGCCACATGTTGGCAGCTCCATCTGATATACATTTAACTACCAGAAAACTTCAGTTTGGGATAGTCATGAAATTAATTCAGTGGGAACTGAGGGAAAAAACTGCCTCAATTTTTTACAAGCTGGGAAAAGAGAACTCTCTCATACTCCTTCCCATAATCTCCTTTGATCCTGCACAAACAAAAGCACAAAGATGGGTTATTTCTACTACATAAAATATCGCAGGGGGTTTTTTGGTGGATTTTTTTTTTTTAAGGAGGAGTGGGGAAAAAAGATTGTGTGTAAAACATTTTACCAAACCCTTGTTAAGAGATTCCATTACCTACTAACAAACCTCCTAGGCCAAGTACTTTCCAACGTTTTTGATTTTTGCCTTGGCAAGGATTAGGAACTAGGCAGTCGTGCAGATAAATACCTTTGGCTGGACACTAAAGACCTTAATCATCTAACAGGAGCATCCCAGGTCCTGCATGGATAAGACTCGTAGCCTCTGGCAATGCAAGGGACACATATCTGTGCAAGAATAAGTGAACAGGAATGTGGTCCCTCTTGTGAACCCTAGAAAATAACCATTTCAAGGTTTATGTGCTGTGTAGCACTCTAAGTTCTGCCTCTGTCTGATAGCTTTATTTGCAGGTCCGTATCTCTTTTTAAAATCAGCGATAAAAACATGTGTACATGTAATGCTTTCCACTGAATCATAGTGAATTATTCTGTGGGCAGAGGGATCCAATTCCAGCAGGACCATAAGCACAACTCTTAATATAGCACAAAACACAAGGAAATCTTATGGTACTGATGACCATAGATTGCACTCTTTTGTTTTGTTTGTTTTTTTCTTTTTATGTTAATAGTAGTACCAGAAAAATATAATATTGCTACTTAGTGGAGCATTAAAATAATTTTGCAGAGTAAAATATATACTTTGTCTTTCAAATTCAAATATATTTAGATAATTTTATTATATCTGATTGTTTGAGGTCCCTGCCCCTTCTTATATTCAGCCAAATGTGTTTAATGTTTAAATCATAGTGACGCTGGAGGAAGTTGACTGCACTTTGCTGTCTTTCACTGTCAAAACTTGGAATGAAACACACAAAGAGAGCAGAGAATATTTACTTTCCAAATCAGCTCTAAGAACTTTGTATTTTGCCATTATATGTCTTATAGCTGCCTGGGAAATTTCCAAGAAGAAAAAAATAATGAGTCAAGGTCATCTTTCCATTTTGCTGGTTTGTAATGTGTTGAAACCGGTAATTCTGGATGGTATTTATGTAGAGATTCAGACCTGTTAAGGGTTCTTGCTGATGGCATGAGTCTAATAGAAAAGGAGTTTTAAATGGAAGTGTAAGGCAATAGACTCAATTGGTTTCACTCTATTCTGGTAGCATGAGAGAGAGGCATCCATTTGCCTTTCTCTTTCATGCAATTGGAGCTTAAGTGTATAGATAGTAAGTCTGACTGCTTGTCAATCAGTTCCACTCTGCACTGGATTTGTCAGAATTATAGCTCTTAGAGACCGATCCGACTGAGAAATAGAGAGATT
The DNA here is from genome assembly GCA_032159205.1 of Eurystomus glaucurus suahelicus. Lineage (NCBI taxonomy): Eukaryota > Metazoa > Chordata > Aves > Coraciiformes > Coraciidae > Eurystomus > Eurystomus glaucurus. The sequence goes on along the minus strand of JAVFHW010066510.1, from coordinate 2,850 downwards.
CAGTGGGACTGTGACTTTGCTGGTGCCTGTCTGGTGAGTGGGTGTAGCACAATAAGAACGCAAAACACACCTCCCTCCTCTCTGCCCAGTAGTCAGATCTACTCCCAATTATTGCACTCTTTCAAGTGTCAGAATCATTCCTCTCTCATTTTTCTGTGAGTGCATATCACCTGCAAAGGGATGTAGACTTATTACCAAAAGATCACTGAAGAATCTCTGTCCCTGGAGACATTAAATACCTCTCTGGATGTGTTCCTCCTTTGGATCCTCCTTTGGCTGGGGGGTTGGACTAGATGATCTTCAGAGGTCCCTTCCAACCCCTCCTGCTCTGTGGTTCTATGAAAGTGGATGCTACATGGAAGCTTATAAGGCTGCCTTTGTCCTGGCCAGAGAAGCGGTGGATTTGCATGAAACTCAGTCTTTGCTCTAAGCAATGAAGTATAGGAAAATGGGTCCCTCAGAAGCATTTCCAGGGCAGTAGAAACAATTATTCATAGAATCATAGAATCATAATGGTTGGAAAGGACCACCAGGATCATCAAGTCCAACCTTCATCCTAACATCTCTCTAACCACTAGCCTCAAGTGCTACATCCACTCGTTTTTTAAACCCCTCCAGGGATGGTGACTCCACCACCTCCCTGGGCAGTCTGTTCCAGTGCCCAACCACTCTCTCAGGAAAGAATTTCTTCCTAATATCTCATCTAAACCTCCCCTGGTGCGACCGGAGGCCATTTCATCTCCAAGGTCCACTTTCCTAACAAATGAAAAAAAAAAGAAGTCTGTAGTTTGATTGTGTAACCAGTATCACTTAGTGTAGCTCCACTGACTACTACAACATTTCAACGACTTAAACTGATCACCCACACTTCTATTTTTGATGTCAGGTAGTGTGTGGGATGTTAAAAAAAGTGTGTCTCATGGAGTTCATCATACCAGCTGCTCTGGAGTGACTTTATCTTTTCCTAAATGCATCAAAACACGTTTCCTGAGAGGACTCCTGTTTTCTTTTTTTCAGTAAGTAAGCTACATACATTTAATAAAACATCCTCCTTCCTCCTAAAAGCTGGAGTAACGTGATTTAATTGTAGTCTATTTGGCAAGCTAATTTACAAATCTTTCAACTCTGCGTGATGCTCAGTGAATTCAGCTCCAATAGGTTTTATGTGAATGCCAGTATTTTATGTCACTGGATGTTCTGGAATTGATATGTACTCTTAGAAACAAACTATTTATGGACATTCTGGTTGTTTTTTTTCTTAATGAGAATTGTGAAATTAAACACTGGTCATTATACTTAAGTGGGTAACAGTGTGTTTAGGTGTGTAAGAAAGCAAACTTGATTTTTGAAAGATTCTCAGAGACTTGGCATGTTAAAACAAATCCTTGGGATTTGCTGGGAATACATTACGGAAAGATGCTGATGGTGTCATTTTACCGTCTCAATTTCACCCTTGAGCACAGATGATGCAACTGATGATAATCTAACTGAATATTTGCATTTGATTCTCGAGGTGGTATTCATCTGAATATTTGGAGATGGCTACATCTGGACTAGACTTTCTTTATAGTAGTTGCAAATAAAGAGATGCTTCTGAACATAAGGCAATTAATCTTTAAGTATACTGGTCAAATACATAAATTAAACCGGGTCAAAAATATTTTACCCTAAGTGACCTAGTGTAGACAGGAATTCATTTCTGGTCTATTCATAATATGTATTGAAGTAGATTTTCTATCTGAAAAACTCACCCCAATTATTATTAAAATATTCTGGAGGTTGGCCTTGATAAGTCTGATCTATTTTTGACAGTGTCTCTACTCTGAGCAGAGTATTGGACCTAATGACCTCATAAGGTCCCTTCCAAGCTGATTTTTTTCTATGGTTCTACTAAGAATCATAGCATTAGTTTATAAGAATTGGGAAATTAAAAATAAAGCTTTGCAATGCAATTCAGATTGCTCCTTTCAGCTGATATCTTTACAACGCCCTCTTTCAAACTAAAGCATTTTAAAATTTGTAGGCTAAGAAGTTACAAGCAGCCTGCAGGCTCAGCTGACCAGATTTTCTCTGTAAAGCATTTCCCTGGTTGAGGACTGTGAATACTGAAACATTCTATGATTCTATGAGTTGAGAGTCTATAGAAAACACGTCTCCCCAAACAAAAACACCCCCCCCCCAACAATAGCCAAGCAACAAATCACAGTATCTGCAAATCTTCCCTTAGTGCCTTCATTGACATTATTAATATTTATCTCTTGAGACACAAGAAAAAATATAACAAATACCAATATGGATCACCAGATTCAGAACCCTAAATCACCTTGGTGATGTTCCACATCATGTGCTATGGATGATACGGAAGATTTTCTGAATAACTACTTCCGTAAGTTCTTTAAATTTAATTTCGTGTACTACCAACAATGAAGTACTGCTAAAAGAACTTAAAGTGGGGAATTTTGCCAGGAGAAAGAATTTTGCTGTATTTAGGTACAAAAGATTTTGATGGCCGAGTCTGACTTACTGACTTAAAGCTCTCTTCACATGGGATCTGAGATTCAATTTTAGGATGACAAGAACAGCTTGAATCAGTGGCCTACATATAAGCACTTAGTGCCCTTTGAGATGCACAAGGGTCTCCTGCCAGGGCACAGATCTACTGGTCATTTGAGAGACTCATATCAATTTTGTGGGTGTTCCAGATATCTTTGGAAAGTTCAGGTAGAACTGGACTTTTATTTATGGACAGTGAAAACTACCCTATACCTCATGCCTCACATACAAAAAGCCAAGAATTAATCACAGAATCATAGAATCATTATGGTTGGAAAGGACCTCCAGGGTCATCAA
>JAVFHW010066507.1:37852-53634 GCA_032159205.1 Eurystomus glaucurus suahelicus | reverse complement strand
TTTTTTTTTTTTGATTGCTCCTTTCTCACTGTTACTGTTGTTGTTTTATTAACTGCAACTGCTTATTACATTTATATATATATATATATATAACCTTCCTTATCTCAACTCAAAAAGGCACTTTTAAACCTTTTTTTTTCTTTCTCTGTCCGCAATCCATGGCAGAGGGGAGGGGGCGGGGAGAAGTCGTGCCGGCCACCCGGCAGCTACCGCGGAGCCCTGCCGGGCTTCACTAAACCCCCCCACACTTCTAGAAGTAGACACTGTAAAAATATGTGGTTAACTTCAGAAAGTGAAGTCAATTAAAAGATACTTAGCTGAAAAGTAAAATCAATGAACAGTTCTGTTGTAGCTCAAACCAGGACACATGTTCACAAGCAAACTTCTCACTTGCTTTGAAAATTCCATCACAATTTCACATCAAGGACCTGTAAGATTGTTTGAGTACTATGTTTGGATGGAGATCTTCCTAGATTCACCTAAATCTTCAGGGAAATTTTTATTTACCCTCATGATCAAAAGTTAGAAGCCTAATAACTTCTGTTTCAAGCAGGAGTGACCAAATGAGGTATCAAAAATTACACAGTGTAAATACATCTGAAAGTGAAATTGCTAGCTACAGTCAATATTTGTAATGGCTATGACTTTCTCTTTCCTCTGTAGCGCACTCTAAATTAGCTTCAGCAGCCTGCTGATTTATTCATTTATTTATTTATTATGTATTTATTGTATTGCTCTTACATTGCCTGGAGAATTCAAGTTCTTAACAAAGGCCTAAGCCAATAGTCTTCCTATTAGGGCCTGCATTACTAAACAATGGTATTGCCCTTAGTACCTTCAAAAATTTAGTCCTAAGTATTTCACCCTAAACAAAACAAAGCTTTTTGAATGGGCTATAGTAGATCTGGAACACTTTCTGAACACATGAACAAAAATATGATCCTCTTAACCATTTCTAGAGCTCTTGCTTGATCATACTGGTGTATGTTTATCAGATAATACTGAAACTAAAGGTATCACTCACAAGGAGTTCTATTCATGGCAATAGTTTAGTTAGGATACACATCACTTACAGATTGCCAAGATGAGAGATTGAATCCAAGAAATGAAAAAACAAAATTCTCATTCATAAATATGATGGCTGAATTTGAAAAAAAAAAAAAAAGTATTGCATGTCTGTACATAGCACCACATAAAAATACCGGTGTTCACCTAAGCTTCTGAAGCAAGTGTCAGATATTTATATTTGTTTGGTGTTGCAACCTCTGCATTTTTTTTTGCTCAGATTGTTTGTGAGTAGTACATCCTGAGGAGGTGTGGAAAGGAGAATTCATTTCACAAGTCATGACATCAGTTCCTGGATCCTTGCAGTCAACGACTCTCTTGCCTTGCTTCTTCTGTTTAATTTACAAAACAACAGGCCCTTATTTTTAGTAGAGCTGGGGAGCACAGAAAGCCACCAGAAACTCACACAGAAGTGAACCTAAATAAAAACAAATTCAGGACATTAATTTTATTTTTTCTTTGAGAGCTTTTGAAGTTAGTGTCAGAGTGTTATGCCTTTGGGAAGTAAATTACTTATTTCTGAAAGCACTGACATCAGATTCCAAAGGGTAAGCAGAAAACTTCAGCATAGCCCCTGTTTTTCATGGGCTGTAATGGGGCAACTGAGAAGCATGGTTTGTGAAAATAAATACCATATTTATTTACAAGTAAAATTTTTTCAGACATGAATAGCTATTTTATGATGAAGTTCTGTAGTTTATCACGTTATTCTGATCACTGAACATAGCAAGTGACGAACACCTGCAGTATCTGTGTACAAGCAGTTAAGTGAGTACCCATGAAGTGCATGAACCTCTGAATTCCATAAACAGGTAATTGTTTTCTTTATATATGTATTTAAAACTTCTGTATATCTTTTGCCCTGTAACCCCACCTGTATCTGGGCCCTGGAAGGTCTCCCCCAAGGGGTTGGGGCACCCTCGATTGGAGCTGGCTAGAGCCAGTTGGAGTTAGTTCCCACTCCCCATGCTCATGTGACCGTCACTGCCCAGCAGGAACTGCTGCTGGCTTGGGGAGCACCACTGACCAGCTAGGGGCAATGGCCTGACAGAACCAGGGAGAGGTAACAACAGCCATCTGTATCATGGGATGTAGTGCCTTCCAGAAGGAGGCAGCAGTACTTGCTCCCTGCTAAGCAATGCAGCCTTTGCAAACTATTTGTGTTGTTTGACATCTGTCTTGAGAAGAGTGTTTAGTTGATGTCTAATTATCTTATGAGTTTCTTTTTGTTTGTAAGATATGATTCATCAGAGAAACAGTCTGCCTTCAAGTATTTATGTGCACTACTGTTGATTTGATTTTGACCTGTTTTTCTGATGCTGTACTTTGATCTTCAGTATTTATAATATCTGTTTTCCCCATCTGATACAAAACTGGAAGTTAGTCCCTATAACAGACATACTAAAAATATACTATTGGGAACTAAGAGTTATGTAAACAAGGAAACATCTTCTACAGAAATGAGGTGAGATTTGGGGTTTTTTTTATATTCTTCTCTGATATTGTAGGTTTTTTCATGAGCAGAATTTACAAGAAAACTTGAATTCATTGTCATTCATGCATGGTCTACACACTTTTAAAAATACAGAATTTAATAGTTAATCTTATAGTATGCATTCACTCCGTTTTCATATTATTTTGTAAGTTTTCTAAGGCTCTGGTTGTTATTTTCAAATAACCCATATGTTACTCCCAGCAACATTTCTTTTCTTTGTTTTTGCATATATGAAAATCCAGTCATTCCTATTTTTGGTCTGCAGACTAAAAAATGCCCTGGTTTGAGGTAGAATCAAACTAATACTGTTCAGTGATTCTTTTTCAGCTTTCTTCTAAGTAATGGCACTTTCTGGAGTTAACATATTTTCTCGGAGTATCTGCTTCTAGTAGTGATAATGCTCGATGTTTATAGTAACTACCAGGGAATGGTACGCGGATGAAGATCACTGCTAAATGTTGTGTACCACATTGGGTGTGTAGAAAGTAAAAGGCGACACCTGTGGGGAGGAGCAGACAGGACAGGTGACCCTAAACTGACCAGCAAGGTATTCCATCCCATTACATCATATTCAGTATAAAGCTGAGGGGTCACAAAGGTCAATCTCTCTTCTTTGAAGGCCAATGTTCAAGGAGGACTCTGTCCATTCTGCCTTCAATCCTGATCCATGTGTTCCTGAATCCAGTTCCAGAATCCAGCTCCTGAATCTGGTTCCCATCTGCCACTGAGTCCAGCCTGGGACTTTCCCAGTGCCTGCTCCATGGCTTCAGTGGTGATGGTGACATACTTGTCATCACGGAGGTTTGGTAATGGTTTTGTATATATATTGTATATATTTCATTTTATTGTTACTATTTTCATTTTAGCTGTTCTAGTTTTCTCTTCTAATCCATAAATCTTTCTCACTTATTCCCTTTGTCTTCCCCTTTGGGAAGGGAGAGAAGTTAATAGACAGCATTTGTTATTGTCCAGTGGCTGGCCCAGCCTCTAAACCTTGGCAAAAATATATGTATTTTGTTTTAGATAAGATTCTGCATTTTTATCTTTGTCCCATTAAGTGAGAATGAGATACTAAAATCCTTCCAGATTTGAATGTGTTACTGAGCATTGTATCAACCTCTGTTTCATCTCAGTAGGTAGTAGTCTGAGACCTGTATGGAGAATTTAAAATCTTTATATTGTAAGCATGAAGAGTTAGACATTTCAAAATGTGACCCAGTATAAAATAGTGAGTGAGGTAATATGTTGTTTGTAGACTAAAGGTAATATTTTTGTATTAGGCAAAGTGATACACTTAGAAAAAAATGGAAAAAGCTCAACACAAACAGAAAAAAATGGAAAAAGCTCAACACAAACTGGAAACAATTACTTCAAGGATTTTTCAGGTATATGTCAATTAGACTATCTATGGTGTAAAAGGTCATTAATTCCCGTGTGATGTATCATAGAATCATTTACGTTGGAAAAGACCTCTAGGATCATCTAGTCCAACTTTCGTCGAACATCTCCCTAACCCCTAGACAATGTCTTAAAGGGCCACATCTAACTGTTTTTTTAACATCTCCAGGGATGGTGACTCCACCACCTCCCCTGGCAGCCTGTTCCAATGCCTAACCACTCTTTCAGTAAATAATTTCTTCCTGATATCCAATCTAAACCTTCCCTGGTGCAGCTTGAGGCCATTACCTCTTGTTCTGTCAGTAGTTACCTGGGAGAAGAGACCAGCACCAGCCTCATTACAACTTCCTTTTAGGTAGTTGTAGAGAGCAATGAGGTCTCCTCTCAGCCTTCTCTTCTCCAAGCTAAACAAGCCCAAGTGCTCCTCCAGATCCCTCACCAGCTTTGTTGCCCTTCTCTGAACCCACTCCAGCACCTCAATTTCCTTCTTGTGCTGTGGTACTCAAAACTGGACACTATTCAAGGTGCAGTCTTATGAGTGCCAAGTACAGGGGCACAATCACCTCCCTACTCCTGCTGGTCACATCATTTCTGATACGGGCCATAATGCCATTGGCCTTCTGGCCACTTGGGCGCACTGCTGGCTCATGTTCAGTCGGCTGTCCACCAGCATCCCCATGTCCTTTTCCACCAGGCAGCTTTCCAGCCACACTTCCCCAAGCCTGTAGTGTTGCCGGGGATTGTTGTGACCAAAGTGCAGGACCTGGCAATTGGCCTTGTTAAACCTCATACAAGTGCCCTCAGACCATTGATCCAGCCTGTCCAGATCCCTTTGCAGAGCCTTCCTACCCTCCCGCAGATTGACATTCCTGCTTAATTTCACTTAATTTCCTTCTTAATTTAATCTGAAAAATTACTGAGGGAGCACTCAATCCCCTCATCCAGGTCATTGATAAAGATATTAAACAAGAACGTCCCCAGTACTGAGCCCTGGGGGACCCCACTTGTGACTGGCTACCAACTGAAATTTCACTCCATTCACCACAACCCTCTGGGCTTGGCCATCCAGCCAGTTTTTAACCCAGCAAAGAGTCCACCTGTCTACACCATAAGCCACCAGCTTGTTCAACAGGATGATGTGAGAGACAGTGTCAAATGTCTTACTGAAGTCCAGGTAGACAACACCTACTGCCTTGTCTGCATTCGCTAGGCAGGTCACCTGATCATAGAAGGAGATCGGGTTGGTAAGACAGGACCTGCCCTTTGTGAACCCATGTTAGCTAGGCCTGGTCTCCTGGTTCTACCACATTTGCTGCATGAGCACATCCAAGATGAACCTCTCCATAATCTTCCCCAGTACCGAGGTCGGGTTGACAGGTCTGTAGGTCCCCGTATCCTCCTTCCTGCCCTTCTTGTAGATGGGCATCACATCAGCAAGTTTCCAGTCATCCAGCACCTCCCCCGGTTGACCAGGATTGCTGATAAATGATGATGAGTGGCTTCACAAGTTCCTTCACCAGCATGCTGGACTCCCTCCCAAGCAACTTTCTCTACCAACGTCCTAAAGAGGCCAAAGTCCGCCCTTCAGAAGTCCATGGTGTTGGTTTTGCTGCACCTCCTCCTTACTTTGCCTAATATGAAAACTCTATAATTTTATGGTCGCTAAGACCAAGGTGGCCTCCAACCAACACATCTCCCTCTAGTCCTTCTTTGTTAGTAAAAAGCAGGTCTAGGGGAGGCACCATCCCTGGTAGGCTCGCTTACCAGCTGAGTCAGGAAGTATTCTTCTACACCCCTGGAACTTCCTGGGCTGTTTCCTCTCTGCCATGTTGTATTTCCAGCAGATGTCTGGTAAATTGAAGTCCCCCACTAGAGCAAGGGCTGCCAAATGCGATGCTTCAGCAAACTGTCTGTAGAAATCTTCATCAACCTCTTCATTCTTATTGGGTGGTCTATAACAGACTCCCAAAAGGATATCCATCTCATTGTCCTGCCTCTTCATCCTTACCCATAAACACCCAACTGTTCCACCCCAGTTGTTGACTTCTACACAGTCAGAACACTTTCTGACATAGAGAGCCACCCCACCACCTGTTCTGCCTTGCCTATTCTTTTTGAAGAGCTTATAGCCACCCATTGCAACACTCCAGTCGTGAGAGTCATCCCACTATGTTTCCATGATGGTAACTACATCATAGCTGTCATGTCGCACAATGGCTTCCAGCTCCTCCTGTTTGTTGCCCATGGTGCGTGCATTAGTGTAGAAGCCAGGCTGTCGATTTCCCTGCCAACAGTTGCCTGCCTGTAGGGAGTGTTAGAGGGAAAAGAAGACAGATAGAGCTCATAAAAGTAATTAATTTTGTAAAAAGAGTGAATGTGAAGTGTGCAAAAGAAACAGGGTTGAGGCACATTACATCCCATGGTGTAAATTACTTAATTTCTTATTAATCTGGCTCCAGATGACTTATTCATTTTGGGGAGCTGAGTTAGGGTCAATTGAGAACTAAATGTGAAATGTCTGCAGTCCACAGTACTGTGAGTCACCTTTTAGCCCATGAATTTCCCATTGTTTCTTGAAGTAAACATCACAGGATAGAAACTGGTCTACCTTCACTGGAATTTAGACACTTACACTGTCTATCCTAAATCTCAAACATCACTATACACTCTCTATGTGGCCAAAATGTTTTCTGGATGACAAATTTTTTGTGTTCACGCATAATCACAACTTCTGTATTCAGAGTAAGTTCGTTGGTAAGTCTCTTTTGGAAACAAAATGAAGATTATGGCATTCTTTGAAGAAACTGTGAATTTCTTGCTGGAGGTTAAAAAGAAAAATATACCTGCTGAGTGGATTTAGCCAACATATCGTTTAATCTGCATTTATGCAGGAAGCTAAAATCCTTTTAGAATTTAATTCCACCTTTGAATATTTTAGTTTCAGATGCATAAGGTATGGAATGTATCTTACTTAGAAAGATACATTCATATTTGTTAGAATTAAAGCTTAAAATTGCATGTTGACATACAATTTTGGTAAAGGAATTTTTAAGAACATGTAAATGGAACAGTTACTACTTTATTGTGATTGCTGCCAATTTCAGAGGGGAAAAAATCTGCTTATTTTAACATGTTTTTTCATCTTGCCTCCAAACACTTCTTTCCCTATGATTTAGAAAACTACATCCCTTCTTTGCATTGCTTTTCACCTAGATCCAGCTATGTCTCTACTCTGGTTTTTTTCCATACCCTTCATTGCTAATTTTTCTTAAAAAAAAAAGAAAAAAAAAAAGTTACTGTTTTTCTTTGGGGATTTGAATAAGGAGGGTGAATAGCAATAGAGAAGAACTACTGCTGATGCTAGTTCTTCTCTGTAGTCTTTTAAACACCCCCTGAAAAGAAGTATTTTTTTTTCCATTTGTGGTAAAGACTGCATGGACATTGAGGAGCACACCTCCATATGAAATCTGAACTGTTGACATTTTGTATGTATTTTTTGAAATAGACCAAGAGAAGTAAGATGGCCAAGAGGCATAAGAAAAAGTACAGAATGGTATCTTGCCAAGCACATGAACCTTTTATAGAGATACTAGGAGATACTCAATTTTGTTTAGGAGATCACTTTGTTTTTCAGTGATCTTTTGGATAGTGGCTCACTATGAGACAGTACAGCTGTATCCTTGAGCTGTACTTCTCACAGCTGTGGACAAGGTTAGCAGAAGAATGTATCCTAACTGCATGGCTCAGAAAAGAAAACTCTTCATATCCCTCTTCACCAGTTACAAACATATAGAAAAGATTTGGAGAAATCAAAATGCTTTACCCTGCCCAAATTGCTAGCCAAGCCTGCTATAAGCAGATACCCAAGACTTGCACATCCCCAATTAGGGATGAAAATGAAGTAATTCAAGGACCATATCTGAGAAACTGAAATTCAGCTTTTCATTTGCATGGAACTAAGATTTGAGGTCCTTATATTTGTGGCTTTCTACTGTAGGACAGTAGATTCCATGTCCGGTACATCTATGGTAGCACAGTGGATGCTCCATCAAAAATGCTTCTTTTCAGTTTCCATCTTGTACAGGGTATTTCATGTAGGTAGTTACTCAGTAGTATACAGTATCAAAGCTGAAGGAAATTTTTGCACAGCGATAAGAATACTTACCCATGAGTACAAGTACTGGCTCAGAAAGTGCTTATGCACTTTAGCCAGTAGTTTTTTTATATCTCATCTTACAGCAGACGTGAAAGATGTTATTCCAAAGTGCATGACTTTGCACTCTGTCTTATGACATTTTAGCCTGATTAGAGTCCTCAAGATTGTCTGCTTTTACTGTTCAGAGGTTGTACTCTTCCCTGTGTTGTTCTTTTCGACAGTTTTTTAAAACTTTCACTAAGTGCTGAATTTCTAGTTGTCAGGTCTAGAAGGTTGCTTTTCTTTATGATCATTATAATTTCCTTTGTACTTTCTTCTGTTTGCCTGTCAGATCACAACTGCTTTTAGAATAGGAAAAGAGATGTGATGAACTCATTGTGGTGAAGAATGAGAACAAAGAAGAGGAGAGAACACATCTTGCTTGATTCAGTGAGTTATTTAATAAGTCTCTTTTTTTGCATAATATTTTGGAAGACAAAAACATATTCATGTCGTGCCTATGCAGATGAAAAAAGATCTGTTGTCATTCTTTCACTGCTTAAAAAGGCAGATTTTTTCTCCTTGGTTGTGTAAGGAATCTTTTCTATAGCCTTTTCAGAAAGCTGAAGTACAGCACCCAAAATACATAGGCTGAATGTGGCTCTATCTCTGAACTCATTTTAGATCTTGAACACTTACTCAATCTATGACAATGCTTCTTTAACGACTGTGTTCAAAATTGCCCTTAAGTTTAAATATGCCAATTACAGTGCATTGTACAGTGCACAATTTGTGCCTCCAATTAAAGGCATTGACTGCCTTAGAGAAACCTAGAAGTCACAAACATTTTAAAATTAGTTAAAAATAAAATGTGTATATGTTAAAAATTCTATTGTGAGATCTATAAAAACTCATCAAAATGTTTTCTGGGCAATGGTGGTATCTTCTTTTTGATTTAAGAGCTGACTTTTAAAGATACAGATACTGGAACTCCTTTAATTAGTTTAGTCACCTCACATTTTAAAGCACAGTTACATATATGTGCATTTCTTCTCTGAACTATGAATTATGGGGTGCATAGTCTTCTAGGCTTATAACAAATGAGCTAACTCTGGATTCAGAAGCTCTAATTATCTTGTAGAAGTAATTGTAGAGAAATAGGGTTAATTAGCCTGGATAGAGCACCTTTCAAATGCAAGCATGTTGTCTCCATTGACCCAGGCAATAGTTCTGTTTAACATTGTGGAACACTACTCCAGCAGCCAATGGCTGCTCCATGAATATGGGATACAGCACTGTATGCTCTGCAGCTCTTATAAGTACAAAAATAATTGCAGGTAACTCCCTAAATGAAGTTGTACCACAGTGTAAAAATAAAATTCATTAATTTAATTTAAATTAATTTAATTTAATTTAATACTTTTTGTACTTGAAATGCTTCAGCTGGTGAGCTATGCCTGGTTACTTTTTATCTCATTTTCCATGTAATTTATTTTTTTAATGAAGCTTTAATTCAAACTTTCTTCTAAATCTTTGCATTTATAAAGTGAAGCTTAACACTTGCTATATCATACAGCTTAACAACTTTGTATCTCACTTTTGGCTTATGATTAGCAAGTTATGGTCAGCAGATTGCTGAGGCATAGAATATATCTTCTTTTGAAGCTCAAAGATAACCTAAGGCCATATTTCACCTTTATATTACCTAGCTTTACGAGCAAGACCAATGCACTGATATCCACCCTGAAAAATGCCCCTTCTTCACTTGTTTCAGACTGCCTGCTTCTGTACTTGTGAAGCTTCCTAAGAAGGTAAATTTAAGATCAATACATTGCTCTAAGCTCAGGGAAAAATAAGAAATGGATCATTATAGCCAAATGCGATGGAACACATAGCTTATACTTTTCAGTTGAGTAAGGACTGTCGGGGTGGATTCTGTGAGAAGAGACCAGAGGCTGAACCATGTCAGATGGAGCTAATTCCAGCCATCTCCACTAAGGACCCACCACTCGCCAAGGCTAGGCCAATCAGCAAAGCTGGTGGTGCCTCTGTGATAACATATTTGAGAAAGGGTAAAAAATGCTGGGCAGCAGCTAGGAGAGAAAGGATTGAGAAAAATGTTAAAGAAACAGCCCTGAAGACACCAAGGCCAGAAAAAGAGGGAGAGGATTTGCTTCAGATGCCAGAACAGAGGTTCCTCTGCAGCCTGTGGAGGACATCATGTTGGAGCAGCTGGCTAGGCCTTGAAGGAAGCTGCAGCCTGTGGAGAGCTCACATAGGAGTAGACTCCTGACTAGAGCTGTGATCTGTGGAGAACAGCCCATGTAGGAAAAAGTTTTCTGGCAGAAACTGTGGCCCTTGAGGGGACTCTTGCTGGAGCAGTCTGGTCTTGAAGGACTACAGCCTGTGCAAAGGACCCATGCTGGAGCTGTTTGTGAGGGACTGTATTGTGTAGGAGTGACCTTCTTGTAGGAGTGCTTGTGCTGGAGCAAGGGAATGGAGTGAGGAGGAAGGATTGGCAGAGATGAAGTGTTAAGAACTGACTGCAACTGTCCTTCTCCATCCCCCTTCACTGCTTGGAGCTGGAGAGGAGAAGGTGGAAGAGCTGGGAGTTGAGGACTGAAGTTAAGCCTGGGAAAAAATGAGAGGGGGACTTTTGTTTCTGTTTCTCACTATCCTACTCTCGTTTTAATTGACAATAAATTAAAATAATCTTTCCCAAGCTTAGTCTCTTTTGCCCATGACAGTAATTGATGAGTCATCTCTCTGTCCTTATCTGATCCCATGAGCTTTTAAATCTTATTTTCTTCCCCTGTCCTGCTGAGGAGGAGTGAAAGAGTGGCTTGATGTGAATCTGTGAGGCAGCAAAGGTTCACCCGCCACAATGATCATTATTTAAATACATGAAATTCCATTTAAGCATAAGAAAAATCTTTTACTATGAGGGCCATGAAACCCTGGTACAGGTTTCTCAAAGAGTCTGTGGAGCCTCCATCCTTGGAGATAGTCAAAACTCAACTGGATATAGTCCTGGGCAATCTGCTTTAGCTGATCCTGATTTGAGCAGAAGGATTAGATTGGATGGCCTCATGAGATCCCTCCCAACCTCAGCCATTGAGTGATTCTGTGAGATCTAAATGAAGATTAGTCCTTACTCAATTGAAAGCTTATACTTTTTGATTTTTTTAAGGCGATTTGTTTCAATGAGATAAAAGGAAAGGTTTTGGTTTTTCCCACTTCACTGTTTTTTCTCCATTTCCCTCATTACCAAAAAAAGCACAGGAAGAAGTGAAAGGCATCCTAAAAGGTAGCCTTGTACCAAAATAAATGAAAAATGTACTAATGCAAGTTTTTTCAAGTTTTAAAATAAATATTTTTTTGAAACCACACTACAATTTATGAAGACAAAAAAAGCTCAAAGTCTTGTTACTGACAATCTTATTTTCTATTACTAAGTTCCAGATTTTTTTAGGACATGAACATATAGAATATTAATACCAATTATATTTAAAATGTGACAGTTGAAATTTACATTCAGTGGAAAATTATTCAAAATACATATAAATAAATATTATTTAAAATTTTTAAACACTTATTTATGGTATTGTCAATTTAATATATATATTACCTGTTTTTCATCCAGACATTCAGTGAGCTGGGAAATGCAGTCTTAGACTAATTGCTATGTAGTGCACCTGACAACAGATCATAGATTCATAGAATCAAACAATCATAGAATGGTTTGGTAGGGTCCCTTAAAGGTTATCTAGTCCAATGCCCCTGCAGTAAACAGGGACATCTTCAACTAGATCAGGTTGCTCAGAACCCTGTCCAACAGGACCTTAAATGACCACCTCTCTGAGAAACATGTTCTGATGTTTCAGCACCCTCATCGTAAAAAATTTCTTCATTATGTCTAATCTAAATCTACCCTCCTTTAGTTTAAAACCTGTTGGCGCCAAACAAATGGGAAAAGAAATGGACTTTAGGATGACTCTATGAGAGTTAAAACTGAAGATGTTTATTATCAGAAATGGCCGTATTTTATACATTCCAAGCCTTAAGGCACGACCTCCTAGTGTTGTCCATCAGAAAGCTGCTAAAAGCAATTCGCTCAATGCTCTGTCCATATGCTTCTTTGAATATGCTAATTGGCTAATGATTAAGCTGTGACTCCTGCTGTGTTTGCTCATTCTTGCTAGGCTTTGTGGAATGTGGTTCAGTCTCTTATCACCTTCTCTCCCAGGGACTTTTCAGCCTCGGGGCTTCCCAGGCTCTTTCAGGGAAGCATCATTATCTATTCAAGGTTAAGGTCCATCTCTGAGTCCTCAGACCAGCTGTGGACTCCCACAAAAAACATTACCCCTTGTCTTGTCACAACAGGCCCTGCTAGAAAGATTGTTCCCATCTTTCTTACGGGGCTACTTTAAGTACTGAAAGGCCACAATAAGGTCCTCAATTCTCTCAGCCTTTCATCATAGGAGGGGTGTTCCATCCTTCATTGTTTTTGTGGCCCTCCTCTAGACATGCTCCAACAGGTTCATATCCTTCTTGTCCTGAGGTCTCCAAAACTGGACTCCAGGTGGGGTCTCACCAGAGCAGAGCAGAGTGGCACAAATGAATTGTATACGCTCACTATTTGAATAGCAAATAACGTTGATCATTTACATAATCACTTTTTTCTTTATTTGGTCTGTGTATATTTTGGAAGAGAAACTCAGCACATTTTTAATTCTATTGTTGGAACCTAAGTTGAATAAGAGGGAAAAAAAATACATCAATGTATTAAAGCAATATTCTTTAAAATGAAAAAGAACTACAATGTGGTGTTCTACTAAAATAAGTAAACCAGAGTACTGTAACATATATTATTAATTTCAAAGTGTATCATATATTAGTATATAGTTCTTGATACTTTGTGGCTTATATTTATTTATAAAAGAAGAACAAAAAAATGGTCATTCATCTTCACAACCAAAAAGAAAACATAAAAGAGAAAATATATCTACTGTTCTGTTAAAGATAGCAGAAAATCCAAATATAGGTTACTTTTTAAAGTTCATAATGCTGTTTCCTTTTTCCCTTGCTCTCTATGTAGCTGACCATGTATTCACACACTGAATCTCCTAAAAGCTGAGATTATTCCACATGAGCAGCCATACATGAAGATGATGAAGAGTTGCACAGTTGGCATCACAGACAATTCTTCACTCTGGGTCAATCAGTCCTCTTACAGAAGAAAGGATTAAACTTTTTGTACAGGAGAATTAGAGTTCAGCTCTGGATGTGCAATGTTGCACGTGATAAATGCTCTGTAAGCCAACTGACCCACCTGCATTGTGGAATTCTTTGATAGATACGGTAGGCTAAGTATTTTCTCGTTAATTCAAGTGCTCTGAATGTTCAAGGTTTGTTAGTCACACAGTGCTTCACTGAAGCTCGATGTTTCTCTACAATACCCTACTTGGTGTGGAATAAAGGACAGTACTGGAGCTCTGTTTTGGATGTCATATCCTTTTGTGCTATTCAGTTTCATTAAATGTTTTTTCCATCCAAAATACAACTTTAACCACTGTTTCTAATACTTTAATCAGAAAAGGAGTACTGAAGTACAGAAAATTACAACAATTCCTTTAGGATTTTTTTTTTTTTTTTTTGAAGGATTGGTCTTCTTATGTTGTGGATGAGAGGACTTGAAGCTTTCTGGTCTTGCACATCAAATCAGATTGTATTTCAAAGCAGGAAGAGAAATCTACAAACAAAAAAAGAAACATGACAGACTACATTAGTGATATTTGGAAAAGATGTGCAGATGGAAAGAATAATTAGTGTGACAAATCAATAAATACAAGAGAGCAATTAGCATTGGAAATAACTAAAATAAAATAAAATTTTAAAAGAAATTACAAGCTAATACACCTTGGAGGAAATATTAGGAAAATACACTTATGGAGGAATTCAGTGTATTACTGAACAGAGCTACAGAACTGAAAATCTACTACTCAGATTGTTAGCAATTCCAGTCTAATTTTAGCCACCAGTCCCATTGACATCACTATGTTGCTGATGTTTTGCATAGAACAGGATTTCCTAAGTCACAGTAAAATGTGACATGAAGCAACATACAAAACGTGGTCAACATGAAGATGCTGATTTTGTACTGTTTTGCAGAATGTAAGTAGAAAAAATTATTTTAATACCAGTTACAACCTGCTACGAAAACATAAATCCAACAAATGCCAGACAGCAGTCAACATTAACTTTAATGGTACATGTCAATGTTTCCTACAAAAATCAGACATGGGGTACATAAGTACCACTTTGTTCATAGATTCCCACAGGAACACCCAATTATCTTCAAACAACTAGTACATCTATAAATAAGACCAGTCTACTTAGCACAGCCCAGCAACTTTGTTTAGTGTCTGCTTACAAGTTTTTATGAATAGCAAAAGTATTTCTGAATAAAATGACACTTAACCAAGGATTTATAGTCTTGTAATTTAATTTATTAATTTATCCTGTAGTTCAAGTTCTCTTTGGGTATAGTGATACCGAAAAGTTTGTCTCATGACAGATCCTTCAATTACACACATGATTCAGTAGAGAATTTCCACTTCTTACCTAAATCACAAGCAGCGACCACCCCCTGCCTTAAGAAGCTCCCTGAGGGATCTTCGATCACTGCACACCAAGCAAAGTCAGGCAAAGGGCGTGTGGTGCATCTTCTGTGCGCGGTGCAGCAGTGTGGGCAATAGGTCACATGGGCAGGACCAGCTGTGGCAACCCAGGCAGTGGTCCCGTGCAAGCACACAGGTATCCAGGTCTGTAGCTGGGCACAAACTGAAACACAGGAAGTTCCACCTGAACATTAGGAAAAACTTCTTTACTGTGAGGGTGATGGAGCACTAGATCAGGCTGCCCAGAGATGTTGTGGGCTCTCCTTCTCTGGAGAATTTCAAAACCCTCCTTAGCACGATCTTGCTCAACCTGCTCTAGGTGAACCTGCTTTGGCAGGGGGCTTGTACTAGATGATGCCCACAGGTCCCCGCATTATTGTTTTGTGATCGTGTGAATTTTGTCAATGCTCACACAGTACTTAGGAAGTAATAGTTCATGTGCATGCCACTACATTAATTTGAAATATCATAGTTACCTAAAAAGTTCCAAACGAGGTAGCAGCCTGGATACTCAACATCATTTAAGATGACATTAGATTCTTACATTAGATAACTGAATTAAGACAGTTTTCAGTACTGTCAACAGAAACTAGAGAGTTATCCATAGTTGGCTTAGTATCCACTGACAATAATAAAGGTTTAGTCATTCTAACAGTAGGTACAAAAATTTAGTCTTTCTAGGGATTTAACTCTTTCCTTAATATGAGATTTAGTTACAAAAATGTAACATTATTTTAGTACATTCTAAGCATTGAAGGTGTTGCTGTGTACTAAAAAAATATTGCCGTTCATTAAAAAAGACTGTCACAGAACTTTAGAGACTTCCTTGTCCCTCTCTGACTGCAACCAGGTTGTAGGCAGGATGTCCAGGGACTTCTCAAATGGTGTCAGATATCTTCCTTCAGACAGAATTGTGTCCTAAATACCATAACACTTTTCTGATTTTTATTTTGTCTGGATTGTTTATTTGCTTGATTTCCTAGTTTATGTGGTAGTCTATAATAATTTA
>JAVFHW010066507.1:0-33646 GCA_032159205.1 Eurystomus glaucurus suahelicus | reverse complement strand
TATAAAATCTCCTGAAGGATTCCGAGATGGATAACAGAAGGAAACATGCATTAAATACCTGATCTAACATCTTGCCTTTTCCAAAAGACTTGGAAAGGTCTCTTTCACGGTGAAGGAATCCAGCATTATATCTAGCCAGTGTATCTTTTAATAAGAGAATTGTCAGACACGAAGTTTTTTAAGTGATAAAGGTGACATATCCAAGCTTTATTTTTTACATCCCCATTTTTATTTTTTACACTTCCCACTTCATTTTGATTAGAGAGTAATGTACATTTTTAAAAAAATAAAACCCCAATCATGAAATGGTCACTGAAAAAGTTCCAGTATTTTATTCATGGGAGCTCTTCACTATAGCAAAAAATGTTCTTGGTAAACTTCTCAGAGAAAATTGTAGTGGTATTTTTAAAACTATAGATTTACTCTGTTTCAGGATATAGGCTTTGGCACAAATGAAATACAATGCAATGCATAAAATCACTCTGATGTAATGATGTTTCTACCACTTTCCCTTTGCTCTTTTTTTCTTAGTATGAAGATTCTTTTTTTTTGGTAATTGATAGCCTTCTATATCTCCACAGAAATATGAAAAAAAAATGTTAGTCTGTTACTAAAATATTTCTACAAGTTCTGAAATATAAGAAAAAGTCTCTCATTTGTAGAAGAATAAAATATTCACATTTAGTTGGAGAGTAGATCTTGCTTCAGGATTAGACACTTTCTCAAAGTAAAATGAGCAGATAAGAATTTAGCACTGAAATGTACAAAAGGAATCTATTAATGATAGCCTACATAACTGCATTAGATTAACTAAACACTTAAGGTTATCCACACAGCATAGATGAATCCACTAGTACACTTTAGATGCAAATGTGGTACTCAGGTTAGGAAATCTTAATCCTATGTCAAGCCTGATTATGCACTTTTGAACATTTCATTTTCAAATTCACACACTGCAAACCTCAATGACTGTTTTAAATAATATATCTGAGTATCTGTGGTTTTGGGAATAGTTTTTGTTGTTTGCTTCTTTTTTTTCTTTTGGGGGTGGGGTGTTGTTTGGTTTTGTTTGGGTTTGGGTTTTTTTTTGTGAGCAATAGAAGATTAAATTTGAGAACTAAAATGTATAAATTTAACCCTAGCTCAAAGAAGTCATATCCTATTCACTTTAAAGGTGTTTTGGTTTTCCAGAGAGTTCTGACATGAGATGAGTCCTGGCATGAGCATAATTTGAAAACAAAGAGAATAAAAGACAATTTCTAATCTTACTAGCCCCTTTCAGTAATGGAAATCAGTAGATTGTTACCATTGTTTACTAAAAGACAGAACACAAAAGACAGGTTTCAAAGCCTTTATTCAAAAGGAAAAAAAAATCAAAAGCAGAAGGTTTTGCCCACAGAAGACATCTGTGTAGTTTATTCAGAAATGCTTTGGATCAGGTGGTCTCTTGGAGTCAAATATCACAGTGATGTTAGTTCAGCAGTAACTTTTATAGACCTGTTAGGAATCCAAGTGATATCTTTCAGTTAAGACTTTGCTTACTGCATTTCTAAACACAGGTTAATTAATTCAATTGGGAGTAAATATTTTATGGAAGAGTGAGCCATGGTTTGCATGGGTACCATCTACTGTTTTATGATTATATCGGGAGGCTCAAACATAGACTCATAATTTACTGTCATGTATCTTTATTGTCTGTTCTCTTATGCTGAGGGCCAATTCACTGACTGGATAGAGGTACAACAGAAAAAAAGATTTTCATATTAATACTAAACACATTTATTTAATTGGAAAACTGCACCAAATTTGTTTTTCTATCCCTGGGACAATTTAGCTTAATGAATAGGTCATTTGTACTAAAAAATACATGAATATGCAGCTGGTGTGGAAGTATTTATGATGTTTCACAAAAAAACCAAAAACTTGAAATGGGCCGACATGCATAAGGCTTTATTCTTCAGATCTGAAGCTGATTGTGATATTGCTTTCAAGGTCACCCTAGGGAAAGATGTAGGGACAAAGAGAGACAGTGAGAGGAAAAGAGAAAACTCTTTCTGGAGACATCCAGGAACAGAAGTGTAGGTCCCCAGGTGAGCATCAGCTCATAGGTGTCCTCTCCAGTGCAGCAGAGTATCTCAAAAATCTTATCAACAAACACGACCACTCTCCTTTTATTCTCCAGAAGAACTATACCTTTCATTGATACCTGCTCAAGATTTCAGTTGATGTTTTTTCTTTGATACTATTGGCACTGACTGAACAGGCTTAATTAGGTGTAAGGGTTGCATACTGGCTGCTAAGCTTTGTGCATGTTTTTTATTTGAGTAATATTTCTTAGATATAGAAATGAGGGTTACTCACTTATTACCTATCTTGTAATATAGAGTCAGTCTAAAAGCTATCAGATGGACAGGAGTGGGAAAGACTTTAGTACAAGATTAAAACTAAAGTTGAAAGCATCAGGGTTAAGAAATAGAAGGGAAACAAGATGATCTGCACATGAAAAGAAACCAAACAAAAAACTAAACCAACCCTTTCTAAGGGAAAACAGAATAACAGTGCTTCAAAATGCACCATTGTAAGTCAGCAAGGATAAGAATACTTGGCCTAGATGCTGAGACCAAAGCTTCAGGGTGTGTGAGCTGCAAGCAAAAAGGATGCCTAAAACTGCAAGTATCTTTAGCGATGTTAAAGCACTTGACCCTGTGCAGCAATACATAAAAGACTCCACAGTTGCAGTTTTGATCTTCATAAACACAGACTCAATATTCCACTGAGGCAGTCAATGGCTTTTTTTATGAAAACTTGTAGTATTTGCAGGAAGATTTAAATGTGGGCATGAAACAAGTAATTTTCTTAGTTCCATCTGCTAGTTTTCCAAGTCTGGAGAAAACAAAGTTAGGCCAGATAACAAAAAGAAAATGTAAGATATTAGACAGAGATTTCTTTGAATATCTCAACCTGAAGCCAGGATAATTCCTGGACATGCTGATATATTTGTACCTGTATATTTGTACCTGAATATTCTTAAAGATAAATACTTCATATATAATAAACTAACAAATTAAATCCTAACGAATCTTTTTAGAATTTTAACATGGTAATTAATAGTTTTACCTCAAAAAATATATATTAAAAAAATCAACATTACTTTTAGAATAAAAATATCTCAGTATGGACAGAATGGAGATGGAAATAGTTAAGGACAGCATAGAAACACCATGTTCCTTTCTATCAAAATAACATCTCCTGAGCATATATTTCTTTGTTATTGTGCTTTTCATTAAGTTTATTTCAACAGCAGGGGAAAAAGAGGTTTGTACTTTGTTAGTAATACATAACGAGAGAAGCAGAGGAAGGTATTTTCTCATTGCTTTTCACATTAAAGTTAAGTATCGTGTTTCAGGCTAGAAATTTTTTTCCGTTCTAATGGATTTTCTTTCCCCGTAAACAAATGGAATCTCTCATTTGTTCAGACAGATCAATGATGATGCACACAGAGCTGTACGTATATACTGTGGAGGTATTTGCAACTGAACATATCAGCTAAAGCCAATAAACCAGAAGCCAGAATGTTTTGTGGTATCATCTTTAGGACTCAGGGAAAAAGATCAGCACAAGAGAACACCCCACACTACTGTCCCCATTTCAGCCACTAGTTTAAATTCTTGTCACATCTCTGATTTATAATTACATTCTCTACCCTTTAAAACTGATTAAGTAGGAAATTGTTTTGGCTGGAATTATATGGGCACATAGTTCTTTCACAGTGCTCAGAGGCTGCATCTGGATGATCTGAGTCATATTATTTATTCTGTATTATTTCTACAACAAGTCTTGGAGGTTTTAAAAGCTTTTCTAAAGAGAGAGGGAGGGGCAGTGGTCCATTTCTTGATTTCAACATGGCTGATTTTATTAGGTTGTGCCATTACGATAAAATACATACTGGTTTTCTTTTACATTATACTAGTATTAGCATAGAGAACAGTGGTTCATAAGGCTATTGCTCCAACTTTAGTGAAGCTAGATTTGGATTTGTCAGTCCATGGCGTTTTTTCCTTGGCTGCTTTTATTTATGATATCGGCATCAGTATTGCTCTTGCCATAGGCAAAATGGATTAGAAGCAAAAAAACATGTATACATACTCTTTTATTTGTAGAGTTCCAGCAAGAGCATAATTATGTTCACTCACAAGCCAAACTGCTTGTATACCAGGCTTTACTTCTAGTTCTGGTGTTACTGGCTCATAACACCATCCTAAATACATTAAAATCCTGTAGGAAAATCACATATGTGCTTTATCTCTTGGGACCGTGTGAGTTGTCGAGGCCAAGTACACTGGTTTCTTCTGGCTACGTTTGTTGTATCAGTACATCCAAGGCTGTTTTGTTACCCATTTCAGTCCCTAATATTTGAAAGCAACTC
The DNA here is from genome assembly GCA_032159205.1 of Eurystomus glaucurus suahelicus. Taxonomy (NCBI): domain Eukaryota; kingdom Metazoa; phylum Chordata; class Aves; order Coraciiformes; family Coraciidae; genus Eurystomus; species Eurystomus glaucurus. Next base: position 29,220 of record JAVFHW010066507.1, on the reverse strand, counting down.
TGATTAGGCAACAGTGGCACATTCTAATCATCATTGTTTAAATTAGGTGCAGAAACCTTGAAGATAGGAAAAAAAGCACTCAAAAAGAAGATCCTAGATCATGTTAATTGTCCCCTTAAATTCTATATCTAAGACAGTTTTATTTGATGAAAGAAATCAATAACAGTGAAAGGAAAATAAAGCAGACATTAAAACACAAGTAATAACCTGGAGATAACAGTCAAATTTAGAGCCATTTATTAGAGTTTTCTATGATACAGGAAATTCATTTGAACTATAATATGGAATAAACATTGGGTATCTCACTGTATAAGTGATCATATTTCAGAGGAAGTTTACAGTATTGAAACAGGAGGAAGTTAAGTTGGTGGTGTTCTCAAAACCCAATGAACTTTTCAAAATTTTAATATACAAACATTTCAAATCAAACTTCTCAAATCCCAGTATAATAACATTTACATAGGAAGCTAATGAGGTTAGGTGTCATATAACTGATGTCATCAGTTTATTAGACAAGGTTATTGGGAAAGTTGTTTGTCAGTAAGTATTTCAGAGTGCCTTCCTTTTAAATCTCACATCCTCAAATCCATTCAGGACTCTAATGTCTGTAGAAATTGTCAGTGATGAAGTCTGGTGCAGTAATTAAAACTGGCCACTAGATGAATGACAGACGCTCTCTATTAACCTCTCTCCCTTCCCAAAGAGAGGTTTTATTGTCGTTAGAATTTAGCAGCAACAAACGTAACTGTTGAGCACTTTTAGGATCTTGCAGTCAGGACAGTAAAGTCCAGAATAAGTTTTGTTCTGAGAAATGTATCAATCTGTAAGTTTGAGAGACTTGGTCTAGATATTGTTAGCTCATTATGTTGTTGATGCAGTTCATTATAAACAGGTTGATAACCTCTTGCATAACAAAATACTTGTTATAGTTGCTTTCAGAAACAAAATGGTTTTTTGTTCTACATTTGATGGAAGCTTCTGTGATCCACCACACATAAAATGGTGAATTCTCAGGAATACAGACAGTGAGACTTCACATAGCTAGACAACTGCTGCAGGCATGCTTTCTGAAATATGAAGGACAGAGTCATCTTCAAACCTGTCCTTACAGCCTTTTATGATACATCCAGAAATCAGTGGTTAAATTTCAGGTCAAAATGTATCTAGATTACTTACATACTAATCTTAAAATAAAATGCAAAATCTGAATTATCAAGTTTTCATCAGGTGAAAGTGTTAGAACCCTGGCACAGAGCTGGGCTTGTTTTCCTTTATGCACTATTTTCTTTTGCAGGTTTGGATGACTCAATAGAACAAAGCAAAGTTGATTGTTAAATAATTTACAGGAGACTGAATCATCTTTAAAAGCAATTTCACCATCTGCAACTAGAATGCTAAGGCAAATTATTTGCTCAGATGTATTTTATTAGACTATATCCCCATGTGTGTCTGAAAACTAAACCTATTTAAGAGTTGGGACTCTAAATGACCTTACATAAAGGAAAAAAAAAAGTATTTTTCCAAATCAATAGTGAACAGTGATGACTTAAGCTATTTAAACACATTTCAGATATGTACCTCTGTCATATTCCAGGGAATGAATGATGTTCATCCACCGTTCATAAGAAAAAAGTCCTTTTGGCATTATGCAGCTAAGATCTTAGGGAGTAACACAGATATACCAATTCTTACATATCAGATAGACCATTTTGTAAATACAAACACAAGTTAGAAGCCAAAAATTAGAAGGTGCAAAAACCTTAGTGCTTTGTGAAGAATAAAGTAATGGAGAAACCAAGATCAACTGCTATTGAAGGAGGCATCACAAGAATTTCATCTGATGTTATCTTATATTTAAAAATGAAAGTTTTTTTTAATTAAAAAAAATATTTTACTTTCACATTTTACACCCATTTGAAGCTATTGAATCACAGAATCATAGAATCATATATTTAGGTTGGAAAAGACCTCTAGGATCATCAAGTCCAACCTCCATCCCAATATCTCTCAAACACCTAGACCATGTCCCAAAGTTCCACGTCTACTCATTTTTTTAACACCTCCAAGGATGATGACTCCACTGCCTCCCTGAGCAGCCTGTTCCAATGCTTAACCACTCTTTCAGTGAAGAACTCCTTCCTGATAAGCAATATAAACCTTCCCTGGCACACCTTGAGGCCATTACCCCTTGCCTTGTCATTAGTTACTTGGGAGAAGAAAACAGCACCAGCCTCACTACAACTTCCTTTTAGGTAGTTAGAGAGAGCAATGAGGTCTCCTTTCAGCCTCCTCTTCTCCAAGCTAAACAAGCCCAGTTCCCTCAGCCGCTCTTCATATGACATGTTTTCTAGACCCCTCACCAGCTTTGTTGCCCTTCTCTGCACCTGTTCCAGCACCTCAATGTCCTTCTTGCACTGTGGTGACCAAAACTGGACACAGTACTTAAGGTGCAGTCTCACAAGTGCTGAGTACGGGGGCACAATCACCTCCCTACTCCTGCTGGTCACACCGTTTCTGATACAGGCCAGGATGCCCTTGTCCTTCTTGGTTACCTGGGCACACTGTTGGTTCATATTCAGCCGGCTGTCAACCAACACCCCCAGGTCCTTTTCCACCAGGCAGCTTTCCAGCCACATTTCCCCAAGCCTGTAATGTTGCTGGGGGTTGTTGTGACCAAAGTGAGGTTTAACATCAAGTGCCCTCAGATCATTGATCCAGCCTTTCCAGATCCCTCTACAGAGTCTTCCTACCCTCAAGCAGATCAACACACTTGCTTAATTTTGTGTCATCTGCAAAATTACTGAGGGTGCCCTCCATCCCCTCACCCAGGTCATTGATAAAGATATTAAATGGGACTGACCCCGGTACTGAGCCCTGGGGGACCCCACTTGTGACTGGCTACCAACTGGTTTTCACTCCATTCACCACAACCCTCTGGGCTCAGCCATCCAGCCAGTTTCTAACCCAACAAAGAGTCCATCTGTCTACACCATGAGCCACAAGCGTGTTCAACAGGATGACGTGGGAGACAGTGTCAAATGCCTTACTGAAGTCCAGGTAGACAACATCCACTGCTTCTCCCTCATCCACTAGGTGGGTTACCTGATCATAGAAGGAGATCAGGTTGGTTAAATAGGACTTGCTATGAACAGGACTAACATGAACCCATGCTAGCTAGGCCTGATCCCCCCGTTGTCCTGCACTTACCACGTGAGCGCATCCAAGATGAACCTCCCCATAATCTACCCCAGTACCAAGGTCAGGCTGACAGGCTTTTAGTTCCCTGGATCCTCCTTCCTACCCTTCTTGTAGATGGGCATCACATCAGCAAGTTTCCAGTCATCCGGAACCTCCCCCGGTTGACCAGGATTGCTGATAAATGATGGAAAGAGGCTTGGAAAGTTCCTCCACCAGCTCCCTCAGCACTCTCAGGTGAATCTCATCTGGCCCCACAGACTTGTGCACGTCCAATTGGCTTAGCAGGTCATAACTACCACTTCCTGCATTATGAGGGGATTATTCTGGTCTGCATCCCTGTCTTCAAGCTCAGTGGTCTGAATACCCTGAGGATAACTGGTCTGGCTATTAAAGGTGGCATTAAGTACCTCAGCCTTTTCCTCATCCTTGGTGACAATGTTGCCCCTCTCATCCAAAAAAGGATGTAGATTCTCCCTGGCTCTTTTTTTGTTATTAATGTATTTGTAAAAATGTGTTTTATTATCTCTTGCAACAGTGGCCAGACTGATTTCTAGCTGAGCTTTTGCCTCTCTGTGTTCTTTCTACATGACCTAACTAAATTCCTGTATTCTTCTTGAGTAGCCTGCCCCTTTTTCCAGAGGTAGTAGACTCTTTTCTTTCTCTTAAGTTCCAGTAAAAGCTCCCTGTTTAGCCAGGCTGGTCTATTTCCCCGCCAGCTGGTCTTGCAGCACATGGGGACAGTCTCTTCCTGTGCCTTTAAGACTTCCTTCCTGAATAAGGTCCAGCCTTCCTGGACCCCTTTGCCTTTTAGGACTGTCTCCCAAGGAGCTTTCTCAACCAGCATCCTAAAGAGGCCAAAGTCTGCCCTTCAGAAGTCCATGGTATTGGTTTTGCTGCCCGTCCTCCTTACTTTGCCTAGAATTGAAAACTCTCCAGTGTCCTGAACAAGCCAAAGTCTGCCCTCCAAAAGCTCATAGTAGTGGTTTTGCTGACTCCCCTCCTTACTTCACCAAGAATTGAGAGCTCTATCATTTCATGGTCGCTAAGACCAAGACGGTCTCTAACCTACACATCTCGCTCTAGTCCTTCTCTGTTAGTAAAGAGCAGGTCTAGGAAGACACCACCCCTTGTGAGCTCGCTTCCAGCTGAGTTAGGAAGTATTCTTCTACATACTCGAGGAACCTCCTGGACTGTTTCCTCTCTGCTGTGTTGTATTTCCAGCAGATGTCTGGTAAGTTGAAGTCCCCCACAAGAAAAAGGGCTGCCTATTGTGAAGCTTCAGTCAACTCTCTGTAGGACGCTTTATCAATTTTTTCATCCTGATTGGGTCGTCTATATCAGACTCCCAACAGGATATCTACCTCATTGGCCTTCCTCCTCATCCTTACCCATAAACATTCAACCACTCCATCCCAGTTGCTGACTTATATGCAATCAGAACACTTTCTAACATAGAGAGCCACCTCAAAGCCTTTTCTACCTTGCCTATTCCATTTAAAATGACATTCATTGCATCACTCCAGTCATGAGAGTCATCCCACCACGTTTCCGTGATGGCGACTGTGTCATAGCTGTTGTGCTGCACAATGGCTTCCAGCTCCTCCTGTTTGTTGCCCATGCTGTGTGCATTAGTGTAGATGCACTTGAGCTGGGCTGTGGATTTCACTTCCAGAAATGGCCTGCCACCCTTAGGCTCAACTCTAGTGAGCCTGATTTTATCCCCTTCACACTTTGGACCTAGTTTAAAGCCCTTCCAATGAACCCGGACAGCTCATATGCAAGGATCCTTTTCCCCCTTTGAGACAGATGAACTCCATCCATCACCAGTAAACCCTGCACGGCATAAAACTCCCCATGATCAAAGAATCTGAAATTCTATCTGTAGCACCAGCCTCTCAGCCACATATTAATCAAGTGGGTTTTCTTCCTTCTTTCAGTATTCTTCGCCGCTACTAGAGGGATCAAGGAGAACACAATCTGTGCTCCTGAGCTGTCAAGTGATCTCTCCAGTGCCCTAAAGTCCTTTCTAATTGCTTTCAGACTCCTCCCTTTAGCTTCATCTCTACCAGCCTGAATAACCATCAGTGGATAGTAGTCTGAAGGCCGTACCAGACTGGAGAGTTACCTAGAAATATCCCTAACCCAGGCCCCAGGGAGGCAGCAGATCTCTCTGTGGTGTGGGTCTGGCTGGCATATGGGGCTTTCCATGCCCTTCAGAAGGGAATCACCCACTACAAAAACCCTCCTTTTATTTTTAACTGAAGTAGTCCTGATGCATGAGGGAAACTGATTCACTGTGGGCAACTCCACTGATAGAGCTTCTCTGTCCTCATTCATACATCCCTCAATTTCCAGAGCCCCATATCTGTTGCACAATGGCAGCAGGTGGGGGAAGAAGGCTGGGAGGGGACTCTCTTGCCTCCCAGAGGAGGTACCTGTTTCCATTCCCCCCCATCTCTTAGGTTCCCTTCTTTTCTCTGGTAGCAAGAGGGCAGGGGATCCTCTCCTTCTAGAGGAGCCTCCAAGTGCTGCTTTTGCCTCAAAAATGGTAGGGTTTCATTCCACCAGTCTATCTCCCTCTCACACTCCCTTATAGTCCTCAGTCTTTCAACTTGCTCCTGCAGCTCACCCACCAGGCTGAGCAGGTCATTCACCTGATCGCACCGCACACAGGGGTTGTCTCCATCACCCTCTGTTGCAAGTGCCAGGCTCTGGCACTCTCTGTAGCCAGAGACCTGGATACCTGCGTGCTTGCACAAGACCTCTGTCTGGGTTGCCACAATTCTACTAACAACATCTTTCATCTGGGTGGCAACCATAGCTGATCCTGTCCGTGATCCCTCAGGGAGCTTCTTAAGGCAGGGGGTGGTCGCTGCAGCTGTGGATTTGCCCACGCCTCACCCACCGATCTCATGAGAGCTGCCGGCTCCAGCACGGGTTCTTCTGCTGCCCATGTGTCTCCCAGCTTTGGGAAACTCCCTTGTACCCCAGGATGTGCCGATCTGCTGAAGGACAGACCGGCTCTGAAGAGCTGCTCTCAAGCGACTGATCAAGGTACTCAAATTATTAAGCAGTGAAAACAGAAAGTCTAACTTTGCCTAAACTTATGAACTTGACTATGTTATTTGATTTTCAAAAGTCATGAATGCCCAGAAATGTACTGTCTGTTAACACATTTGAAAATAAGACCTCCTGCTGAAACATGTAGAGCTCTTGGCACTTATGTTTAGATACTATTCACAGAATCACAGAATCACAGAATCATTATGGTTGGAAAGGACCTCCAGGGTCATCAAGTCCAACCTTTGTCCTAGCATCTCTCTAACCACTACACCATATCCTCAAGCACTGCATCTATTCGTTCTTTAAACACCTCCAGGGATGGTGACTCCACCACCTCTCTGGGCAGTCTATTCCAGTGCCTAACTACCCTCTCAGTGAAGAATTTCTTCCTCATATCTCATCTAAATCTCCCCTGATGCAACTTGAGGCCATTTCCCCTCATCCTATCATTACTAATTTGAGAGAAGAGACCAACACCAGCCTCGCTACAACCTCCTTTTAGGTAGTTGTAGAGGGCAATAAGGTCTCCTCTCAGCCTCCTCTTCTCCAAGCTAAACAAGCCCAGTTCCCTCAGCTGCTTTTCATAGGGCATACTCTCCAGCCCTTTCACCAGCTTTGTTGCCCTTCTCTGCACCCGCTCCAGCACCTCAATGTCCTTCTTGTACTGTGGTGACCAAAACTGGACACAGTGCTCAAGGTGTGGTCTCGCGAGTGCCGAGTACAGGGGCACAATCACCTCCCTACTCCTGCTGGTCACACCGTTTCTGATACAGGCCAGGATGCTGGTGGCCTTCTTGGCCACTTGGGCACACTGCTGGCTCATGTTCAGCAGGCTGTTGACCAGCACCCCCAGGTCCTTTTCCACCAGGCAGCTTTCCAGCCACATTTCCCCAAGCCTGTAATGTTGCTGGGGGTTGTTGTGACCAAAGTGCCTGACTCGGCACTTGGCTTTGTTAAACCTCATACAATTGACCTCAGCCCATCGCTCCAGCCTGTCCAGATCCTGCTGCAGAGCCTTCCTACCCTCAAGCAGATGGACACTCCCACTAATTTTGTGTCATCTGCAAATTTACTGAGGGTGCATTCGATTCTCTCACACAGGTCATTGATGAAGATATTCAACAAGACAGGTCCCAAAACTGAGCCCTGAGGGACACTGCTTGTGACCAGTCACCAACTGGATTTTACTGCATTCACTACCACCCTCTGGGCTCGGCCATCCAGACAGTTTCTAACCCAGCGAAGAGTCCTCCTGTCTATGCCATGAGCTGCCATCTTCTCCAGCAGAATGCTGTGGGAAATGGTGTCAAATGCCTTACTGAAGTCTAGGCAGACAACATCCACTGCTTTTCCCTCATCCACTAGGTGGGTTATCTGATCATAGAAGGAGATCGGGTTGGTTCAACAGGACGTGCCCTTCATGAACCCATGTTGGCTGGGCCTGATCCCCCCCTTGTCCTGCACTTGCCGTGTGATCACCCCCAAGATGAACTGTTCCATAACCTTTCCTGGGACCGAGGTCAGGCTGACAGGCCTGTAGTTCCCTGGATCATCCTTCCTGCCCTTCTTATAGATGGGTGTCACATTGGCAAGTCTCCAGTCATCCGGGACCTCCCCAGTTGAGCAGGATTGCTGCTAAATGATGGAGAAAGGCTTGGCAAGTTCTTCTGTCAGCTCCTTCAGCACTCTCGGGTGGTTTCCATCTGGCCTCATAGACTTGTGGGTTTCCAGTTGGCCTAGAAGGTCATTAACTATCACTTTGTGGATTATGAGGGTATTATTCTGTTCTCCATTCCTATCTTCCAGTTCAGGGGATTGAATACCACGAGGATAGCTGGTCTGACTACTAAAGACTGAGGCAAAGAAGGCATTAAGTACCTCAGCCTTTTCCTCATCCTTGGTGACAATGTTACCCCTCTCATCCAAAAAAGGATGGAGATTCTCCCTGCCTCTTTTTTTGTTGTTTTAATATATTTGTAAAAACTCTTTTTGTTGTCTCTTGCAGCGGTGGCCAGGCTGAGCTCTAGCTGAGCTTTTACCTTCCTGATGTTCTTTCTACATAACTTAACTAAATCCCTATACTCTTCTTGAGTAGCCTGCCCCTTCTTCCAAAGATGGTACACTCTCCTCTTCAAGGATGTTCAAATAGACTGTACATCAACATTTAGTATAATTTATGCCTCTAAGACTTTTTTTCATATTATAAAACAAAACAAACAAAAAAAACCCCAACTAGTCTTGCATTTTTCAGATTGATTGACTAAACATACCAAATGTAAAACCCAAAGCCCCATCAAGGATAAAAGGAGAAATGATGGGCAGAGGAATCTCAATAATCTAGTCAGTGGAAAAGAGCACACTGAATGGCTGTTTCCCAGACCACCCAAGAAGAACAATTGGATGATTGAGCTGAAGTCTCTGGTGTGAAACCCACCGAAGTGACTCAATGGAAAAGAAACTTTATGCAGAACACCACAGAAACAAATAAAGTTTATTGCCTAGAGGAGTGTGCGACTTATTATGGGATGCAGGGTGAAGAAAATTTGTGGACTGTGTAAAACTTTATGGGATCTTTTAAGGAAATTGTGAGACTTCAAGAGCCTTACTATGTAAAGTTTAGGGAAGGACCAAAGGATGAGGTCAAGGTGAATCAGAGGGGAACAAGAGTGAAAAAATCCAGGGAAAAGGGGATAAAGCAGTCCAACTGTGTAAACCAGCTGCTGGACAGTATTCTCACTCAGCTAAGCTCTTAGCTTGATCACTGTAGTCTGCCCTATATCCTTATTAAATCCTTTTTTTAACTACCTCACTTTTGTGCACTGAAGTCCATTGAATCTCACAGCCTCAAAAAGGATTTATCAGAGATTCAACAATAAATGTAAGTAATATAGTGGGTGAAAAAAGAAATATAAAAAATCATGTTTGACTTAAAATAAGATTTGACACAGGAATCGGCTTTAACTAAACAGAAATAAGCCACTGTGGTAGAAATAAAAGCATTAACAAAGGACTTTTCTCCTTAAAGTGGTTTAGCAATTAATAAGTAAAACAAGCACCTATCCCTCACATAAATATGGCCTTATAGCAAGGAAACTTTAATAGAGAGAGTTGCCAAAATTATAAAGCTGTAAATGCAAGCAGCCTTGCTCCTCTCGGTTTATAATGAATCAAGAGCTTGCACATTAGGAGTTATTAATAAGTATCTGGTATACTAATCTCATAACGTATCCTTTCATACTTGACTTTCTTTCATGGTGAAGGCATGATGTCAGTGTCATGGTATCAAGCACGACAATGGCTGCATGTATACGCATCCTTTTCAATGTCCTATCCCTCACAAAAGGAAGGTGACTTAAAGTGGGCTCCTTTGTGAAGGTTAGCATCCAGTCTGAAGTATGATATTTAACAGAATATAAATGGCTTCGTATTATTATATATGAATCTGAAATTTATCTTCAGGTAGATGCCTTGAAAGTATTAAAGAAGACTGAACTTTTTTTTTTTCATGGATATTTCAACTGGAAATGAATATTGTTCTTTTCATTTATGTCTGCCAGGATCTGTTTTCCAATTTTAAAGAGTCCAGGATCACAAAACATTTGTTTGCATCATATAAGTTCTTTACTAACCCACATTCATGTTTACACAAAATTAGAAGAAGGGTAGGGGTTGGAAGTGACCTCTGGGCACCATCTAGTCCAACTCCTTGCCAAAACAGGTTCATCTAGAGCAGGTTGTGCAGGATCACTCACAGGAGTCACCACAGAAGGAGAGTCCACAACCTCTCTGGGCAGCTTGTTCCCGTGTTCCATCACCCTCACAGTAAAGAAGTTTTTCCTGATATTCAGGTGGAACTTCCTGTGTTCCAGCTTGTCCCTGTTGCCCCTGGCCCTATCACTGGGCACCACTGAAAAAGACTGGCCCCATCCTCCTGACATTCACCCTTTCGCTATTGATAAGCACTGATAAGATCCCCTCTCTGTCTTTGCTTCTCCAGACTAAACAGACCCAGGTCTCTTAACCTTTCCTCATAGGAAAGATGTTCCAGTCCCTTAAGCATCCTTGGAACTTTACACTGGACTCTCTTAGGTAGTTCCCTGTCTCTCTTGAACTGGGGAGCCCAGAACTGGACACAGGACTCTAGATGTGGCCTCACTAAGGCAGAGCAGAGGGGGAGAACCTCCCTCGATCTTCTGGCCACACTCTTCTTAATGCATTCCAAGATACCTTTGGCCTTCTTGGCTACAAGAACACATTGCTGGCTCATGGTTAACCTGTTGTCCACCAGGACTCCCAGACTCTTCTCCATGCACTGCTTTCCAGCAGGTCAACCCCTAACCTGTACCAGTGTATGTTGTTATTCCTCCCCAGATGTAGTAGTCTACTCTTGCTCTTATTGAACTCCATTAGGTTTCTCCCTGCCCAACTCTCCAGCCTGTCCAGGTCTTGCTGAATGGTAGCACAGTGTTCTGGTGCATCAAACACCCCTCCCAGTTCTGTATCAAAAACTTGCTGAGGGTGTACACTGTCCCTTCACCCAGATCAGTGATGAAGATGTTGAACAAGATTGGACCCATGACTGACCCCTGGGGAACACTGCTAGTTACAGGCCTCCAATTGGATTCTGTGCTGCTGATCATAGCTTTCTGAGCTCTGTTGTTCAGCCAGTTCTCAATCCACCTCTGTGTCCACTCATCTAACCCACACTCCCTGAAATTACTCTGAGGATGTTATGGGAAACAGTGTGAAAAGACTTGCTAAAATTGAAGTAGACAGCATCCACTGCTCTCCCCTCATCTACCCAGCTAGTCACACCATCATAAATGGCCAGAATGAGCTATTTCATCATCTTTCCAGGGGTGGAGATGGGGCTGACTGGCCTGTAATTTCCTGGCTCCTCCTTCTTGCCCTTTTTGAAGACTGGAGTGACAATGGCTTTCCTCTCCCTTTCTTGGGCCTCCCTAGCTTTTGTTTCAAGATAGATAATCAGAACTGATGGACCACAAATGCCATTATATAATTGTTCCCTGTTTTCTTTGCATGATTCAGATATATTGTTCACTGATATTAGTTACGTAATAGCACAAAATCATAATAATAGTAACATTGCAAACTGTGTTACGTATGACATAAAAAGTATAAAGAAAGATCTTTTATGCTCTGGGGAAAATAAATAAGTAAAGACAAGCCATTTGTGTAAATGACCAAAGAGATTAATACATGTGCAAACTGCCATCAAGAACTTGTAAGAAAATCTTTTTTTCCTGTATTTGTTTTAATGTAGGCACTTTATTTTAAGGGTATGAAGTAAATTATCAAAATGTACTAGGCTCCAAACTTTTCATTACCTCAGTAGTGAAAATACAATGGCTCAAAAATTTTTAACTATCATCTGCTTCAATTTTTCTTTAAAATAATTTTCAAACAGAAAGAAACATTCTGTGGAACATTACATTTAAACTGATGAATCACAAAATGGTAGGGGTTGGAAAGGACCTCTGGAGATCATCTAGTACCACCCACCTGCCAAAGCAGGTTCAAAGTGGGTTTTGAAAGTCTCCAGAGAATGTAGAGTCTCTAAAACTCTCTACTCTCTACAGCCTCTCTGGACAGCATAAACTGGCTAATAATAACTATCTTACTTTTTTTTTTTTAAAAAATCATATTTTTTCCCCTACTCAGCTCTCAGGTTTTTTTTGTTTATTTCCTGTTTAAGAGCTACAAATACACTAGAAAATATTAATTACATAGTTTTAAATCCAAATATTTATTTTGTAAAATGTGTATTCCATAAAATTCTGACATTAAATCAAATGTATTTTAAATTAAAAATCTTTATTATAGTTAAGAGGAATTACAATATTCCAAAACATGCAATGTTTTTTTTGAGTTCTGTGAGAATGCTTTAATTTATTTGGGTTTGGGTTATTTTAGTCAAAGATGGAAATTAAATTCCAGTATATCTTTATATGCTGAGGTAACATAGTAGGACTCTATAATTAACTTGACAATGTTCTGAGCAGGAATTTAATTAAGTCACTATATGAATAATATGAAATTTGTTCAAACAGTAGTGTTGCATAAACCATTAAGAAATAACAAAATGCCTGATTCAAAAAACTTATTTAACATACTGATCTTAATATATATATAAAAGTGCAAAGACTAACTAGAAAGTAATCAACTCTACAACCTGTCTGGAAACTACTTACTAACTTTTTTTCTGCAAATTACTGTGTAAAAGAGCTTTCACTAATTATATAATAGTCTTCATACAAAAATGTGTACATGAAAAGATTATCTCAGTCAAGATCTTTGCTGTATAATATGGTCATTATAAGATCATAATATTCACATTCCATACACCTTTGTAAGCCTTACCTGAATTTTAATATCAGAATTTAGGTGAAGTTCCTGCCACACTTCCATGATGAAAAATTTTGCCACTTTATTTGTCTACATATTCACATTAGGAAAATACATATGATAAATGAGTACCATTATTATGCATTTTTCTTCTTTTCTTTCTGAGACTATGACTCACGGACGTTCAACTACTTGGGCTCAAAATAAAAAATGAGAGGTTTCTAAAGCCAAACATTCAGCCTGCTAGTTTTCTTGCTACTATACACAGCTGGGATCTGTGGAAATCAACTTCTTTAACTAAATAGGACTTCCATATCAAATATATTTCCTGAAAAAAAAACCTTACTTATTAAGTAAAAACTTACTGTGTAGTAGTTAAATCCAAGAGCAAAAGAAAGGTTTTTTATAAACTGCTATCTTTGTTATATTAGCATTTTTAATGAAGGTCAGTGGTTAGTTTTATTTGGTTTTGTTTTCTTCCTTTGGTATATGGATCTGCAATTTTATTTTCAGTCTCATTTAGTTTATCTTTGCCTTCAGGACTACAGTATTGTTACTGGATGGAAAATAAACAGCAGAATATTTGTCTCAAAATGACCTAGGCATGGATGCATTACTAAATGAAACTTCAGATAAATATTTTATTATTTTTGTCTTGTTCCCTTCTTATTCAGCTATACAGTAAATGTTTTAAATGAAATCAAAAATATAAAAATGGATTGCTTTATATGAGTGCCCATAGACAATAAGTATAAATTTGAATTGTAGATTTTATGTAACATGATATTGATTTGAGGCAAGCATTTGAAATGACTTGTGAACCCAGAACAAATTAATGCAGCAACTTATATCCAGCTACAGAAATCAGAAAAACTTTGCATTTTTCCATCAATATTTTCATTGTGAAATATTCATTTTGTTTCACAGTGTATTAATTTTCATCTTTAAAAAATAAGCCTTACCGTGAGAGACAGCAGAAAGAATTATCTGGTTTTGTATTAATAAAATAAATAAATCAATAAAAATTATTTAAGGGATCTATCCTCTAATTGAGAATTGTCTGGTAATGGGATTTCATAAGGCATGAGTTTTTCTGTTTCAGTAGCTGCTTAAACATTTTTTTCTCTTTTTTTGTTACTTTTTCTTTCTTTCTTTTCTTTCTTTAGAAGTGAGAATATTTGTACTGTATTCTCCTGGAGTAGCCTTCTTCCCAGATTACTAAACTGTATACAAAATCATTTGGTTTAGAAGGTAAGTATGCATCATAGTCTTATTGTTTTTATTCATCCCAAAGTGACTGTATCACCATTCTACTCTAAAGAGAAAAAAAAAAACCACAAAAAACTTTTTATAGTGTTTAGAACAGGGGTCCTCAAACTTTTTAAACAGGAGGCTGGTTCACTGTCCCTCAGACACTGTCGGGGGCCGGACTATAGTTTGGAAAAAAATGAACGAATTTCTATGCACACTGAACATATTTTATTTGTAGTAGTGCACAAAAAAACAGGAAAAAGAATGCCGTATCCAGCCCGCGAGCCATAGTTTGAGGACCCCTGGTTTAGAACAACAAAAAAACCCCAAAGACAAAACCCAAGATCAGGCAACCCAGAACTGAATTCAACCCTGGTGTATAAAGACAGCATTTTGAACTGTCCTTTAGCAGATTCCTGTGTGATTTTGCATTACCTAAATTGAAACACACTGAAGTAACAAAGAAAATATTGAATTATTTCTGAGCTTTGTTATGAATTAAATATTAAAGTTACAGACTAGAATATGAAATTAATTAATTATCTCACTATAAAGGAAAAACAAATGCAAAAGAGGTGAAAAAAATTACCCTATTTCCTAAAAATGAAAGAAAACATCCTTGTTTTTCTACAGAATTTCAATTAGCATATTGCAGTAAACAAATTTTAAACATATGCTAGAGATATGGTTTCTAAAATGATTGCAAAAAGATGACAACTTTATTAGGCAAGCTTCATTCACTTAAATGTGTCCCCTGAAATTGTTACATAATTTTAAAGAGATGAATGCTATGAAATCTTAAAAGAGTCTATTTTTTCCCAATATCCAGTAGCATTTTAACATAACTTTCCTGTTTCTATCAGTATGAAATATAATTTTGTAATAATAAAAATGGTTTAGTTTGACAATGTTGTTCTGAGTAATAGGAGCCAGATACATCTGAGGTTCTGAATGCTCATGATCTTCTGTGTCTGGGTACAGAGAAGTTTCAGTAAGGGAAGTCCCTCTCCTGGTACCAACGAGCTAAGTAAGAGAGAACTAAGGTTTTCAAAGTAGGAGAAATTAGTTCATCAGCTCTCACTTAAATTAGATAGTCTAAATGATCTACTTCTGTCTCCTACAGCTTAAATCCTTGTAAAATCCATTCAGATTTACAGATAAACCAGTAGAGAATGACCAAGGAATTTATTATTATTTTATTTTAAACTAAAGAAGATGAAAACATGAAATCTGATTAATTTCCCCTACACACACACCAGTTCAGAGATTATGGTGCCTGTTTCTGTAGCTATTCACCACAAAGATATTAAAGACTTGTTCAAGACCAATAATGAATGGTACTTAAAAATTATTTTCAAAGATTAAAAAGTAATGTAATTGACAAAAAAACATAATAGCAATAGCATTCTAAAAGTTTAATTTGAATAATTAATGAGTTATGTGACAAAGTCAGTTTATCATTATGAATGTATCAGATATTATTCATAATTCCCACAGGACTTTGCTAATAAGAGGTAAAAACTAGTCCTTATAAAAAACAAGGAACTACACCTTCCCTATGCATCTGAGAAATCTCAAAAACATTTTAATATTCAAAAATAACTTGGGCAAGAGGTTTTTTTAGTTTTTAAGCAATTATTTGCTTCGCTTGTTCCGATGACATCTTAAAAATCAAGAGCTTTTTTTTTTTCCTTTCAAGTAGCAGTCACACTTATGAATAACACCTGATAGATTTTTTTATAATAACTTTTTAACCTAATAAAGATCAAGTCTGATATGTTTCTGTTTAAACACTGTACATTATTAGGAAATTATTTTTTTTACTTTCAGTATTGTTTCAAATTCAAAATAAGTTTTATTGTGTTTATTGACTATTCATTCTACATGATTTATTTGTGTTGGAAAATGACCAAGACCTCATGTTACCTCTTTGGAAATATTGGCTCAAATCCTCACCCAAAGTGAACTGAATTTGATATTAGAAATTCTTTATAACCTTTCCAAATAAATTTAAATCATGTGGCAAGGCTTTGGTAGCAGAGAGGCTTTGGGGGTGGCTTCTGCTAAAAGCTTCTCCCATGTACAATAAAGCCAATGCCAGCAGGCTCCAAGATGAACCTGCCACTGGCCAAGGCTGAACCAATCAGCAATGGTGGTAGCACCTCTGTGATAAATTATTTAAGAAGGGGAAAAAATCTGCTGCACAACAGCAGCTGGAAGAGAGTAGTGAGAATATATGGGAGAAACAACCCTGCAGACACCAAGGTCAGTGAAGAAAGAAAGGGAAGAGGTGCTCTAGGTGCCAGAGAAAAGATTCTCCTGCAGCCTGTGGTGAAGACCATGGTGAAGCAGGCTGTCCCCCTGCAGCCCATGAAAGACCACAGTGGAGCAGATATCCATCTGCAGCTGTGGATGACCCTGCACCAAAACAGGTGGATGCACCTGAAGAGCCCTTTGACCCCATGGAAAGCCTGCACTGGAACAGGCTCCTGGCAAGGACCTGTGATCTTATGGTGAGAGCAGCCCACCCTGGAGCAGGTTTGCTGGCAGGATTTGTGACCCTGTGTGGCCTCCACACTGGAATAGTCTGTTGCTGAAGGACTATAGCCCATGAAAAGGACCTACACTGGAGCAGTTCTTGAAGAAGTGCAGCCTGTGAAAAGGACATACATTGGAGAAGATTGTGGAGGACTATCTCCCCTGGGTGGGGCCCTACCACAGAGCAGGGGAAGAACATGAGGAGGAAGGATCAGCAGAGACAATGCATAATGAAAAAGGAAAGTAGGAGACAGAGTGGTAACACCCCAAATGAGCGGATGATACAGTTAGTAAGTGAGGAGTGTATTGTGGTACCAGTAAAGCAATGATGGCCAAAGTCTTAAGAATAACATTGGAACTGAAACTGTGCAAGCAGAAAACAGTAGAAAGTGTAAGATGGAAAAGCAGTAAGCAGCAGTATTAACAACTGAGATCTTAATCTAGGTGCTTGTCTGTACATTAGTGATTGGAGCCATTTTTTGGGTAACTTGTTAGCTCATTTTGCAGAGAACTCTCACAACTTCCCTTGTGTGTCAGTGGACAAGAGCTTCCTCTTTCACTTATTTTCTTCCAGCATCATTAAACACAGTCCTGGGGATTCCAGCAATCAAGTTTTCTACTTCTTCACCAACAGCATGACCCAATAATACAGATTTCCTTCATCTAGCAGGCCTTGATTCACTGCTCTGCTTGACATTTCTGGAATAGTTTTATGATTCCTATCACATAATTTCCCAATTCTCTTTTCCTTACTTTTAACAGGAAGGTGTACATCAAAACAATCCAGAAAATACTATCACTCAAAGGAAATTATTTTGCTAGGCCATGTGTAGATCCTTCAATCTGCAAAAAAAGAATTAGGTAGCTGATCCATTTGAACAGAAATATCTTCGCAAATTTACAAGAGAGATGTGTAATTTTTTTCAGGGAAGATTCATGCCTAGTCAAGACTATGTTGCAGTACAGTCTCTGTAAAACTAATCTGGGTAAAAATGCACATGTTTATTGATACTATGTATTGTAACCTATATTCATTTATTCACTTATTTATTTATTTCAAAGAAGGAATCCCCTTTGAAATGACATCTTTTAAAATTTGAAGAGGATAACCACTTGCTTGGTAGTGTTTATATTAATAGTGACAATATGTAGTTAATCTCTGTAGATGTTTATGACTCTTGCACAATAACATAGTGTATAGACAGTCAAGTCTGGTATGACGGCAGAGGCTTTCAGGAATGGAGACACACAGAATGTGGTGTAGAAAGACACAGACTGAGATTATAACATGTGGGGCATGGGCTAGTCACTAGAGGTCCCACAACCATTCACAACTCACTAGTGGTCAGCTAAAAGAAATGTGGACCAGAATTTGGACACAACCAGGCTTGGGGTAAAAAAGAGTGAGTGTGTAGCACACATAAAATAGACAACATATGATACATTCAGAAGCTATGTGGAGTTGAAAATCAACAAAGAAACCGTAAAATGTTAGAAAACACTAAAAAGAAAAATCTTCAAGTGAGTTCTAAAAGAAAGGAGAGGAGTAAGAGGAGTCTTCCAATCATCATCAACATCAGTGTTTCCAGAGAAGCACTTCAAGACAAGTGACAAATCCCAGGCTTTGCAGGGAGAGGACTGACAATTTTGGCCAAAGGTCCATAGGTATAATGAAAGTGAGAATGGCACAGATTACGATATTTTTTGCATAATGCATAAAATATATAACCAGAAGCTTAAAGGTTATTTTCCTGAGTTTTGACAAACTATGCAAAAATCAACCCATTTTCAGTTAAAAAACTATGCAGTTTTTGATGGCAAAATCTCCAGAAGAATAAATGTCTGGGTTAAGACTAAGAGTTTCTCTAAAGTGTACATTAATCCACTCATGACTGATGTAGATTTTAACAGCAATCCACAAAGGCTCGCAAATCTTAATTATTGCTCATTTTTACAGATAGAAAAATCTCTAGATTATGAGCAGCTGAACAGATATATCAAAGAGATCTTCTCAAAGCTCTCATTGATAAATAACTTTTCTCTGTGCTCAATGAAAAATACTAGACTTATTTACAAAAATAGAAAATCAGTAAAAATGATGGATATTTAGAAAAACAAGGCTTGCTACCAAGGATAATTCTTGTTGAACAGCATCCTACTGCAGAAAATGTTAACCTTAACTGTAATATGCTATATTTTTTAACTTAAAGGTCGTGCTATAAAAATAAGATTGCTTTTACAAGTCTCGTTTTAATATTTTAAAATATGAAATGAATGTGTTTACATAAATATTATTATTTATTTTATATTAGTTAAGGCTTAGTGCCATTAAGTTTTGGATTCATATGAATTATAGTAAAAACATTTACTTTCAGGAACAAATCCGAAAGTCCCAGAACATGCCTTTTTATTTCTATTAGGAAACAGGTGATCTGCATAGAATAAGAAACAAAAATGATGAGTTTGTGGATTCTAAACAGAAAAGAACAGCTATGTTTGATTGATTTTTAAGAAAGTATTTACAAGAAATAAGCAGGAAAGTATGTTTAGAAAGCTGAAGAGTACATACTGGAAGATAAGACTATAATAATTGCATTATATGTTTTGATGTAAATCATCAAATGATCATTTTACAAATAAATACAGTAATGCAGAAACTCACTGCATTTCATTTGCAGACCCTAATAACGTAATTCAAGCATCATTTTTTTTCACTGAGGATAGAAGGATTCACATGTTTATTAAGAAAAAAACCCATTGTATGTTAAATCCTAGTAGCAATTCTGTCAAGATTGCTTCCAAATTACAACTATTACATTCCACTCTTTCTCAAACTATTAATTTACTAACTGTAGTGAATTAACTTTCATGCTGGCTTTAAGATATTGCTAATTGATAATTTACAGTTGTTCTACTTCTAAAGACATCTAAAATACCCATAACTGTACAAATACTTTTTTCTGTTTTGTGGAATAATGACACACATTAGTTTGGAATTTCTACTAGTTTCTATGGAAATTCTTTAAAGGTGGTATAATGTGTACCACTTCAATAGGTTAAAATCATAGGTAAAATAACCAAGG
Organism: Eurystomus glaucurus suahelicus; assembly: GCA_032159205.1. Classification (NCBI taxonomy): domain Eukaryota; kingdom Metazoa; phylum Chordata; class Aves; order Coraciiformes; family Coraciidae; genus Eurystomus; species Eurystomus glaucurus. The sequence continues at coordinate 9,721 of JAVFHW010066507.1, read as the reverse complement.
AGATTGATATATTTAATCACATTCACTATTTTGCATTAGAAAAAAGCTATTAGAAATATGATTGAAATCTGCTGTAAGTTTGTTTTGTTTTGTTTCTGTCACAGGATGAATCATTTCAGTCTAAGAGAGGTGTTTAGTTTGAATTGTATTCTGGATGTGCTCCACTTCTCTCTGTTGTGCATAAGGGAAATACAACCCAATGGGCCTGAATAGGGAGCCCCAGCCACCCAGGAATCTGGAAGTGATCCCAAACAGGCCAGAGGGCAAAGATCTGGGGATGTTGCCAGAGGACGAGGTGACACATGCCGAGGACTCCCCACCATATAACAAACTGCCAGATGATGAGAAGCAATATGCCCTTTCCACTGATGGATCCTGTTGTATTGTGGGAGAAGATGAACAGTGGAAAGCTGCTGTGTGGAGTCCCACATGATGAGTCACCACAGCTGCTAAAGGACAAGGTAAATTGAGTCAGTTTGAAGAGGTGAAAGCCATCCAACTTGCTTCAGGTATTGCTGAGCGAGAAAACTGGCTGGTGTTCTCTCTCTATATTGACTCATGGATGGCGGCAAATGCCCTGTGAGGGTGGTTGCAGCAGTGCAAGAGGAAAAACTGGCAGTGCAGTGGTAAACCCATCTGGGGTGCTGGATTATGGCAACATATTACTGCTTGGGTTATGAAAGTATGTCATGTGGATGCCCGTGTACCCGAGAGTCGGGCCACTGAAGAACATCAAAACAACCAGCAGGTGGACCAGGCTGCCAAGATTAGAGTGGCCCAGGTGGATCTGGACTGGCAGCTTAAGGGTGAATTATTTATAGCTCACTGGCTCTATGACAACTTGGCTCACCAAGGAAGAGATGCAACATATAGATGGGCTTGATATCAAGGAGTGGACTTGATCGTGGACACTATCACAGAGATTATCCATGAATGTGAAACGTGCTGAAATCAAGCAAGTCAAGTGGTTAAAGCCCCAGTTATATGGAGAATTATGACTGAAATATAAATGCAGAGAGGCCTGGCAGATTAACTATATCACACCCCCACAACCACACAAAAGCATGTGCCTCCAATGGTGGAAGCAATCATTGGATGGCTGGAAACATATCCAACGCCCCACATCACAGCCTGGAGCACCATCCTGGGCCTTGAAAAGAAAGTCCTGTGGTGACATGACACCCCAGAAAGAACTGAATCAGACAACAGGACTCATTTCCAAAACAACCTCATAGAAGCCTTGGCAGAAGAGCACAGCATCGAGTGGGTATATCACATCCCCTAACACACATCAGCCTCCAGGAAAACTGAACAGTACAATTGACTTTTAAAAACTACATAGAAAGCAATGGGAGATGGGACCTTCAAACACTGGGACACACATTTAGTAGAGATCACCTGGTTAGTTAACACAAGAGGATCCACCAGTCAAGCTGGCCCTGGCCAAGCAAAGTTCTCATGTACTGTAGAAAGGGATAAAGTCCCTGTACTGTGCATAAAGAATGTATTAGGGAACTTGGTTTGGGGCTAGCACTGCTTCAGGCAAAGGCAAACCCATTCACAGGATTGTTTTTGCTCAAGGACCTGGGTGTACCTGGTGGGTGACGCAGGACAGAGAATTCTGATGTGTACCTCAGAGTAACTTAATTTTGGGTGAGAACAGCCAGCAAATTAAATTGTACGATGTTAATTGTTAAATAACTCCAGTGGCATAGAATAAGGGGTGGAAAATGTCCTGAGTTCAGCTAGGACAGAGTTAATTTTCACCAGAAATTGGGAGGGGGCCAGAGTTAGCATAGACAATGGAACCCACTGATGGGATATTCAATACCATACTAACGTCATGCATGCTATTTAAGGGTGGAGGCTGGGCCAGGCTGGGTACGTTCAGTCTGGTGCGGTGCCATCTATTTGGAGTACCCCAATCTGTGCAGTTTATACCACTTACTTTCTATATTGTTTTGTTACTGTTATTACTGTTGTTTACTTCTCATTTTGCATTGTTCTATTAAATTCTTCTTATCTCAACCCACAGGGTTTTGCATTTTTCTTGCTATTCTTTTTCCCATTTGGGGGGAGTGGGCAGCCACTCCCAGGAGGGTCTAAACCACAATAATTCAGGTAACAGAAATTTGCTCAAATGATATCTGTAGTGTTAAATAAAGTGGGCAATACTGTTTCAGCATGTTTCATTAGCTAATGTGGGTTTTCACTCCACCTTGCTGTCCTTCATAATACAGCTAGAAGATGTGACAGATACTTGAGATATATCAGCTTCATCTATGTGAAGCTGTGGATCCAGAAGACTAATTCTATTGAATCCTTTCTTGCCATTGACCTAATTAAGAAAACATCATCATAGGTACACATCTTCAGGGGCAGTAGGCATTTATCTCCCCTATGAATATCATCTGCAATTGTTGTTCCTGCTTCCCCTGGAGAATTTTTCTCATGGATATGAGGAGTTCAACTAGCTTGAAGTCTGTGGCCACTTGCTTCTAGCCCGTCCTTTGATTGAGACAGCTAAGTTCAGTGTGCTTTGACCTTGCATGACTATACATGGACAAGAATAATTTCTTTAGTGTCATTTTAAGATTTTTATCACACAATCAGGAATTTAAAAACAAATTGTAATACACTGAACCAATTATATTTGTACTTGAAGATATTTGAGTGTTATCTTTAACAAGTAATTAGGAAAATGTGTAAAAAACAACTTTAATTTGAATACTTTTTGAGATATTCTGGACTTAATTGTGCTACCATTGAAGAAAAAGCTAAAACTCCTACTGGCTTCAAGGGGCTCAGGATTATATTCACAGCGGGGGATAAGATTTAGTAATCCAAAGTAATCCATGAGGTCCTTTTCTTCCCTGTGTTACTACAATATGAGCAGAAATCTGCAGGAAGCATGATAGTGTCTGGATTGTAAGGCTTGAGAAGTTTGAAAGCTAGGACTTCCACAAGAAAGATTTTTTTTGAGAAGTACAACTAATGTAAATGAAGCTGTGGTTTTGAAATTGTTTCTATTTACTATAAATATTAATGACTACAAGATACCAATATACCTGATACAGACTTATATTTTATAATTATCTTGGTTTAAGATTATGATGGTTGTTTGAAGTCTTTTCTGACAGCGAAAAAGGGCAGGAATTTATTTTATTTCCAGCATTCAGCTGATGTGCATGGGTGACAAAGCCAAGTGTGAGACATGGAAATAATTGTAAAGTGTTTACTGCAGTATGAGTACATTTATTCAGTGAAGAACAACTGGAAATCAGCTTGAATGCCCTGTCAGTATAACTAACTAACCAAACCTCCTCTTTTGCATTTCTTGTTCTTTTCCTCACTAACAACAGCAGCAGCTGCACTAGTCTAAATTCCCAGAATTATTATTAGAATATTTTTTTAAATCCTGTTCTCATTCATGTAAATGCTCTAATTCTAGGAAGAGGTAACTGCATCACTTTTTCAGATTTGGCATCTTCACTGTTTACACAGCTTTGTGATTGCCTACATGCCATCAGATTGAGAGCAAAAGATTAGTGAACAGAGGCCAGGTTCAGATCTCAGAGCTGAATTTAAGCATTGTAATTATTGGATAATTCAGAACAATAAAAATAGACATTTAGATACCCTATGCTGTTTAAAGAGCGATTAAGAGTATCTGATTCAGAGCTTTCTTTCCTCCTTTTGGAGCCAATACACCTCACAGAGCCATTCAGCTTTCTGTATGCAAACAGATGAATGATTATAACTAGTAAAGAGAAAACCGTGGTAACAGCACTGTAGCTGGGTTCCCTCAGCTCTCTCTTGTAATAAGCATCTGTCTCAAACCTCCCTTTTCCTCCTGCCATGTTAGTCATCTACATCCACCTGGGATTCAGAAGTTCTCACCTTTGTTGGAGAATAGATGCTGGACAGAAACAAAGCTTGTATATTCTATATATCAGCCAGTTTATTAGATTATTTATCCATAACATGGAAGACACTGGTTCTTAGCTATGCTTAACTTGAGAGAGAACCAAGCTATTAGCTCCTCCCAAAACAGAGTCAGATTGTTTCCTTCTCCTTTCTGTAGTACTGTATATTGAAAAGTCCCTTGTGCAGGTAACAATTAAAAAAAAAATATCTGACTGTATTCGTTCTGCTGCATAAGATGACACGGCATTTCACTACAGTCATCCATGCTTAATTTTCATCTGGCTTAATTTTGGACCATTCCAGCTAGATCTCCAGTTATGCAATCAATAGCACTTCTTAGCAGTATACGTGCAACCAAGAGATGACTCTACATTGCAGTGTTTACATTCAGAGCAGAAGTACACTTTGTGCAGTGAATATCCTGATTGCCTGCACCTTTTCTTTTGGATGGACCCATCTTAAAGCATCTGAACAGAATTACTTGAGGATGAAACTAAATTAAAAGTTATGGTCCAGGAACTCACTGAATACACTTAACTGCCAATGGGTACACTGTTCATAAGCTAAAGCTAGTCCAGAAGGAAAACTCCCAGAATGTGAACACACTTAACTGCCAATGGGTACACTGTTCATAAGCTAAAGCTAGTCCAGAAGGAAAACTCCCAGAATGTGAACACACTTTTAGCGCTGTTCACTCTGCAGCTAAATTCCTATTTCTTCTTCCTTTTCAAGTCTGGAGACTAGCAAATATAATCCATAATGTTGGCTTCTGCGATATGTTTAGTGAATTTTTTTTTCCACATATGTTATATGGGCTTGGAGTGATCTGAAAGTTGCAAATGAACAACAGATTTGGACAGACTGAGGGACCTTTTTTGTACACTTTTGAGTCATGACATTTTGTTCACATAAATGTTCTGTGTAATATCAAAGGATGACTGTGTTTAGCTTTAGGTTCCATGACAATATCTGTTGAATTTAGGTATCTATGAAACTGAGTGATGAATGAGAGTGAATGTTTTATATTGCACTTGGAGAACAGGTACTTGTTCTGGCTAGGTGCCAGTATATGTGTTCTTAATTTTGACCAATACTAGGTAAGACTGGTATATTGTGATCAAGTCCCTCTTACTGAGAGGAGACTTGGATCCTGGAGTTATTTTTGTTGACATTTTTTTCTCTACATAACATTTGTGTATGTAGATTATTACTTAAGGTCAGTTACGTTTTAAGGTTTCAAAATAAACTGTAGTTTTCTAAATAAGTTGCATTATAATTTGTCATACTTTCAGACATCAGTATTTACCACTACACATTTTCTCTGAGACTGTTTCTCTACTGAGAACACACAAAATATCTGCCTCACAATAAACCTCAAATGATTTCTTTTAGTGTATGTTGGACTCAGAATTCCTCTATATAAGACACACTTTAAAAATATATATATATTTTAAGAGAATGCAGCAGCACCATCCGTCATAAACTGATGTTATAATGATACTCCTTATTTTTTTTTAAATAACTCTTTTGTTCATATTTTGCTTTCAAGCATTAAAAAAATCTATTTGTCATATCTTGCCTGCTATCTTTTTTACTTTGTTAAGAAAAAAGACTCATCCTTACATCATTCTTTACATTCATTTATGTTTGTGCTATTTTTTAAGCTAAGAACCAATCCAAATACTTCTGATTTTTAATAGAAATACCCTTATTGACTTATATGGGCTTTGAAGCAATACTTTAAATTACCATCTCATCTCAATTTAGAATGTCACATATTTTTAAATGTACCAGTTCTTGAAATGCAAGTGTCTTTTAACTATAAAGAATGCATTCTATCAAGGATTCATTAGTTATTATGTCTTTATATGGTCTTCTATGGTCATCAGTTCTATATGTTATATGTAACACAGTATCACAGAATAGTAGGGGTTGGAAGGGACCTCCAGAGATCATCTAGTCCAACCACACTGTTAAAGTAGGTTCACCTAGGTCAGGTTGCACAAGAATGTGTCCTGGCAGGTTTTGAAAATCTCCAGAGAAGGAGACTCCACAACCTCTCTGGGCAGCCTATTCTAGTGATCCATCACCCTCATGGTAAAGAAGTTTCTCCTCATGTTGAGGTGGAACTTCCTGTGTTCAAGTCCGTGCCTGTTGCTCCTTGTCCTATCACTAGTCATCACTGAAAAGAGTCTGGCCCTATACTCTTGACATTTGCCCGTCAGATATTTATAAACATTGACCAGATTCCATCTCAAACTTCTCTTCTCCAGGCTAAACAGCCCCAGGGCTCTTAGCCTTTCCTTGTAAGGGAGATGTCTCTCTTGAAATGGGGAGCCCAGAACTGGCCACAATACTCCAGATGTGACCTTACCAGTGCAAAATAGACAGGGAGGAGACCCTCCCTTGACCTGCTGGTCACACTGTTCTTAATGCAACCCAGGATACCATTGGCCTTCTTGGCCACAAGGGCACATTGCTGCCTCATGGTTAACTTACTGTCCATCAGGACCCCAAGGTCTTTCTCCGCAGAGTTGCTTTCCAGCAGATCAACCCCTAACCTCTGCTAGTGCATTGGGTTATTCCTCCCCAGGTACAGGACCCTACACTTGCCCTTATTGAACTTCATGTGGTTCCCCTCTGCTCAACTCTCCAGTCTGTCCAGATCTCACTGAATGGCAGCACAGCCTTTCAGTGTATCAGCCCTCCTTCCAGTTTCATGTAATCAGCAAACTTGCTGAGGGTACACCGTCCCTTCATCCAGGTCATTGATGAAGATGTTGAACAAGACTGTACCCATCACTGATCCCTCGGGAATACCACTAGCTACAGGTCTCCAACTGGACTCTGTGCTGTTGATCACAACCCTCTGAACTCTGTTGTTTAGCCGGTTCCCAATCCATTTCACAGTCCACTCATTATCCTCTTTCACATACCCTTTGCCCAGTTCCTAACCCACAAGACAGTATTCCCTGTTATAACATAGTGGATAGATTTCTTATATGGCCTTTGCTGAGGTACCATGTTAAAGCTTTCCAAGAAGGCTGCTATGCCTTATTAACTAGATCAGCTTGTCAGCTCTCAGAGAGCTCTAATAGCTGTAATACATGCAGTAATAATAGACCTAGCAGTTTATAATCTTATTAAATATTCTCATCATATGGTGACATATGCGTGATATAGTTTTAATATTGCACCTGCAATTTTCACAGAGAAAAATATCATGCAATATTTGTCTCTGCAAATACCATGTGAAAACCTTAGCAAAACCAAAAAGTTGAAATATTGTGTTATGAGGAATTAGGCAAGTAAAGAAAAACATAAATCTGAAAGCAGAAAAACATTAAGCCACAGACTGTAGTAGCAGTGTGCTCAAATCTTGAATATAGTTTCTAATTCTGCTCACATTCACATCTTGAATTCTCCCTTCTCCCATATGCTGAGATAGAGAGAAGGCTAAGAAACACACACAAAGACAGCTAGTAAGCTCAGATTAAAAAAAAAAAAATCTTAAAAAGATTAAATAACTTTTCTCAGTTTTGAAATGATACTTTTGAGAAGGAATAAAATAACATTCATAAAATGTGAATTGGTGTGAACAGGACTTAATTATTTATTATTATTACACAGAACCATACTGTATCAAATAAAACCCCAAAAAAGCTTTTTAAAAAAAATGCGAGGGGAAGGGAAGGAATGGTTTTTATGATACTATAGTTTTCAAAATTAAACATGTGTTATACAGAGTTATTATTATGCCAAAAAACCCAATGAGACAATGTTAGGTGAGGACTGAAAAAAAATCCCTCCATCTTTTGAAGAGAAACCTGGTTTAATTTCACAGCTTGAAAGGAAGTTATGGTAATTTTCACAATGAGAAAAGATCACTACTAAAACTCTGTGGGAATTGTGCTCATACAGCTAGAAGACTTCTGCTTTTTAGGGCTACATTTGATCCATGCATACTAATCAAAAGTAGGTAATATGAATCAGAAAAATGCTTGAAATATTTTGAATATTTTTCCCCTCAAGAGCTTTTTCATAAACCTCACAATTTTCCACAGTAAGATACAACGTACTAAATCTTTAAGGCAAGAAACATATTGCAACAGTGGCATATTTGATTTCTTATCTTAGGGCCTCAGTGGTGTTATAGGAATGTTTTATAAACAAATTGTTTACATATTCTTGAAGAAATATGTTACCTTATTTTGAAGGCAGTTTTTATCAAGGATTATCAATCTTTTTAAATAAACTTATTAAAAGACTAGGATACAACAAATTACTCATAGGTTTTTGTTTATTTCAGCTGAAGTTCTAGTTCAGGGATTCTATTCAAAACCACTCAGAAAGAGAATCAGCATCTCATATTGTCTTGCTGACATCAGATAACCTTTCTTTCTTTCTTTTTTTTTTTTTAAGTAAATTTATACTTCTGAAAGATCCTGCATCAAGAACCCCAGGAACTGAAATTCTTTTTTGCATTGATAGATAATGCAAACTATTCAGACAGCATTGCAGCATATAGTGTCTTTAATATTGAAGCATTTTGAAACTGATATGGTACATAAGATTGCCAGTCCTTGTCTATGCTTAGTAAAATAATTTAGGGCTATAGTTTGAAAGCTTTAATTATATGTTTGTTTTGAGGACCTACTCTTTAAAAACCAGTATTTTATTTTCAAAGTAAGTTTTAGGCAAATACACTCTGTGCTGCTGTCCACAACTATGAATAATCAGTGATGTTTAAATATAAAAACAAGGAACATACATCCATAGAATTATTTTTAAAAGTTGTTGCAAAGAGATTTCTGAAGGCTGTTTTGGTAATATTTCATTCAAAGTAGACCTGTTGCCAGCCTGATAGACCCTCGATCCTGCCGACTACGCCAAAATGTCGATCGGCAGCATCCTGCCAACTACGTCAAGATGTCGCGGTCGGAGTACAGAGGTCCGACCCACCTCCTAAAGGGAAGAAGTGTGGAGGGCAAAGTGGAATATCTCCCCACCAGGCTCGCAAGCAGACATGGAGACCGAATGAGTATTTAACAATTTTATTACTAAATATATTCAAATACAACCTTATTTACTTTATGGAAATATTATGATATTAAAGAACACCACGCCCACCCATTCACTCCCCCTCTCACCCACCGAGAGATAAGGGCAAATAAGGACTTAATTATGTCAACATACAACCTGTATGTGTGGATGGTGCGTGTGTGTGTGCATGTGTCGTCATCTGTCTTTTCGGTGTTCGGCGATGGTCTCCATGGAACGGCGACGATGTCCTACTGGCAGACCTGGGCGGTTTCGATGACGTCAGTGGCTTGTAGCTTTTCAGTGCAGTTTCTTCGGCACAACTTCTTTTGATAGCGTGGCTTTTCTGGCAGCGCAGCTTTCGGTGCAGTTTCTTCAGTGCCACTTTTTCTTCTTCAGTATGGTGCTCCCAGCTTGGAGCGGCTTTTCCTGGCGACGCAGCTTTCGGCAGCGCCTTTCTGCAGCACGCGGCTTCCAGCGGCCTCTTGTTGCAATCTTCTTCTTGCTGCAGCTTGCAGCTTTTTTTTCTGGATTCTTTCAGTTTTGGCTCACGGCAGCAGCTCACGGCAGTGGCAGTGATTGTGCAACTCACGGCCAGCGGCGGCTCACGGCTTCTTTCTCTCCCCCAGATTCCTAGAGCGGTGGGAGTCAGCAGTTCTGCCCGGCGGCTCTCCATGGTGGCTGCTCCCTCCTTTCTGGCTGCTTGGTTTCTTCAGGGGGCTGCGCTGATAGCTCAGTTCAGTTTCCCCCCCCC